>JAURVB010014226.1:0-10904 GCA_033002965.1 Piper betle | reverse complement strand
TATTGTATAATTGTATGCCCTCATTCAGATTAGGGTTCACGGGTCATAGTCAGAGGAAATCACAAGTCAGGTACGTATAATAGGTAGAACATCGTATTTTCCTTGTTGGTAGCCTAGGTCAGCCTGAGCCCATACTCGACCACCATGCACCGAGTGCAACCAGGGTAAAAGAATTGACTTAGTCCGACACTGGGTCGTATTATGTGCATAAATTTTGTAATGCATTAACATTGGTTTGGAGTGCAGTGATAGCCTCCCCATAAAAAGGCTACGGCCAGGGTGTGCGAGGCACTGGCACTAGAATTGGTAGTGAGAGCTTCCCTACAAACGGAGCGTACCAATCACCTAAGTGCAGTGATAGCTTCCCACAAAAGGCTACGCCCGGGGTGTCCGAGGCACTGGCACTAGAGACGGTAGTGGTAGCCTCCCCACAAAAGGGCTACAGCCTGGGTGTGCAGATCACAGCGGATACCTCCTCCGCATTGTTTTGGAGTATAGTGGAATCGCTCCACCGCATATTTAAAAAGACATAAGGAAATAGTAGAATGTACTTGATTTGTTTTATCTATTATACTACTTAGTATTGTAATCACTATCGCGGAATTGCCTCCGCATGTATGTAGATACGAAATTGGCTGATTGACAACCAGGGCATGGAGCAAAATAAATATGAGGACTCTTTTTTATTTATTTATTTGAAAAATAAGTGTGGCTACCGGAAAACGGTCTAAGACTCTGGGATGTTTATATATGTTTTTGTTAAAAAAATATTAGACATATTTGCTTAATTGTGAGTAACACCTGGCTAGCTAGGCCCACAATGTTGTGACAAATGGCGGGTCATTATAGGTATCAGAGCCAGGTTTCCCAAAAGCTGACATCTTATGACTCAAGTACCTTGTTGAAGAGTCTAATATTTATCTTTCTCCAATGGGGTATGTCATTAGGGAGTTAGTGGAGTCACTAACAAACCTAAGTAATAAAATAAAAAATAAAAATTCTGGAGGAACGGAGCTGAGGTAATCATTGGTGGGACTGTTCCAATGAAGGCAGAGAGCTGGTCGGACATTACTGAGAAAGCATTTAGAGCTCTCTCTGTGCCTCATCACCATCGAGTGAGGTGGCGACGTGCATGCTTCAGGAGGAAGCATCCTATTGGTGGAAGTCCATGGAGAATTTGTATCTTTTGAAAAATATTTTGAACCACAGAATTTGTATTTTTTGAAACCTATGCTAGTCCTTGTATGGCCACCAAGATATGGGCCAACATATTCTCCTTTTTCGAATTTGACTGCGCAAATCAGTTTGCCTGTCTACGACTGCATGCCATCTGAAACGTCAAACCATCATGGTTCTTTTTTTTCCAGTTATGACTTAGGTTTATTAGCGAAGACACTTGTTAATTAATAACATAAAACATTGTAAAAAAAATTACTGGACTTTTCAACAAGTTACTTGAGTCATAAAATGTGAGCTTGTGGGAAACCAGGCCTGATACCACCTGTAACAACCCACTCGAACCGCACTGGGTGATACTTAAAAATATAGGTAATGTAAATGTAACATTCCAGAACATGAATTAAAATACAGCAAATAAGTCTCACAACATATAATATGAATCATAACAATAAATCATGTTCTCTAAAATATAAAATAACCATCTCATAGTCTCGGACCGTTTCCCATAGCCATATTTATAACACAAGAGAATAATAAGGAAGTCCAACTTTATTATTGATTCACCATACCTAGGTTGGTAAAAGAACTACCAACCACACTTCTATTCTGCAGTCCAAAGCTGCTCACCTGTGGAGGCAATTCCGCGTTAGTGATAAAACAACTAAGCCAAATAATTAAATAAAACAAGTCAATATAATCCATATTATCATTTCACCTGTTTTTTTTATTATATTATGGTTTCGCAAGTCTTTTAGTAATTTTCTCTCAAGTCATTCTGAGATTAGTAATTTGTCTCTCAGGTCATTCTGAGATTCGTAAAGTCGTCTCCTAGCTCCTTTTGAGATTAGGAATTTTCTCCTAATTCATTCTGAGATTAGATGGTCTCCCAAGTTATTCTAAGATTAGTCATTGTCTCCCAATTCATTCTGAGATTAAAAATTGTCTCCTAATTCATTCTGAGATTAGGTTGTTTCCTAGGTCAATCTGAGATTAGTTATTGTCTCCAAGTTCATTCTGAGATTAGAAATTGTCTCCCAGTTCATTTTGAGATTAGGTGGTCTCCTACGTCATTCTGAGATTAGTTAATGTCTCCTAGTTCATTCTGAGATTATAAATTTTCTCCCAGCTCATTCTAATATTAGGTGGTCACCTAGGTCATTCTAAGATTAGTCATTATCTCTTAGTTCATTCTGAGATTAGAAATTTTCTCCTAGTTCATTCTGAGATTAGGTGGTCTCCCAGGTCATTTTGAGATTAAAATAAATATTTTACCATTACCATATTAAATTTAATATTAGGTAAATAAAGTGATTATTTTAATAACGAGTTAGTAATGTAGAAAATAGGTTATTAAACTATATTCGGGTAGCAATCACTCACGTCGAGCCTAAAGAGAATAATGAAAATAAATAAAGTTTGAAACTTTATTGAGTCAAACAATTTAAAATAATTGTATTATTAATATTTTAGAATAATACAAAATATTTTAAATAATTTATTTGAAAAAAATTAATTGAATTGCTGTAAATAATAGTAGCGATTAAAAATTAATACAGTCAACTAAATCATCAAGATTAGGGTTAAATAATTATCACCGGATAATCCAAGTCCGGATAATCATTTGAAATGTTGTACTTTCCCTTATTGCCAGCCTTGGTCGGCCTGAGCCAAGATTCGACCACCATGAGCTGTAACACAATCGAAGTAAAGGAATTGACTCAGTCCGACACTAGGCCGCACCTTTAAAATTACTATGTGTGTCTGTATAATTATTTGAAATGTTATATTCTCCGTATAATTATTTGGCATGTTGTATTGTCCGTATAATTATTTGAAATATTATATTTTCCCAAACTGGTATAACTATAAGAAATGTTGTATTTTCCTAAATTGGTAGCCTTTGTCGGCACTAATCTCAGAATGAGCTCGGAGACAATTTTCTAATCTCAGAATGAACTAGGAGACCATGACTAACCGCAAAATGAATTGGGGGCCACCTAATCTCATAATGAGCTAGGAGACAATTTTCTAATCTCAGAATGAACTGTGAGACCATGAATAACCTCAAAATGAATTGGGAACCACTTAATCTCAGAATGAGCTCGGAGACAATTTTCTAATCTTAGAATGAACTGGGAGACCATGACTAACCTCAAAATGAATTGGGGGACCACCTAATCTCAGAATGAGCTGGGAGACAATTTTCTAATCTCAGAATGAACTGGAGTCCATGACTAATCTCAAAATGAATTGGGAGACCACCTAATCTCAAAATGAGCTGGGAGACAATGTTGTAATCTCAGAATGAACTGGGAGACCATGACTAACCTCAAAATGAATTGGGGGACCATGACTAATCTCAAAATGAATTGGGAGACAACCTAATCTAAGAACGAGCTGGGAGACGATTTCTAATCTCAGAATAAACTAGGAGACCATGACTAATCTCAAAATGAAAAGGGAGACCACCTAATCTTAGAATGAGCTGGGAGACATTTTCTAATCTCAGAATGAACTGGGAATCGACTTTTACAAATCTCAGAATGACCTGAGAGACAAGTTACTAATCTCAGAATGACATGAGGGATAATTACTCTTTACTTGTGTAATAATAATAATGAAAACGAGTGAAATGATATTAGGGATTATATTGACTTGTTTCATTTAATTATGCGGCTTAGTGGTTTTATCACTAACGCGGAATTGGCTCCCAGGTGAGCAGCTTTGGGACTAAAGAATAGAAGTGTGGTTGGTGGTTCTTTTACCAACCTAGGTATGGTGAATCGATAATAAAGTTGGAGTTCCTTATTATTCTCTTATGTTATAAATGAGGCTATGGGAAATAGTCTGAGGCTGTGGGACAGTTATTTTAAATTTTAGAGAACACGATTTATTGTTATGATTTATATTATATGTTGCAAGACTATTTGCTATATTTAAATTCATGTTTTGGAAGGTTACATTTACAATAACTATATTATAAAGTAACACCCGGTCCAGTTCGGGCAGGTCGTTATAGTTATTGTCTCCCAGTTCATTCTGAGATTAGAAATTGTCTCCCAGCTCATTATGATATTAGGAATCGACAAAGGTTATCAGCTTGGGAAAATGCAACATTTCAAATAATTATAAGGACACCACACATAGTTATTTCAAAGGTGCGGCACTGACCAAGGCTGCCAACAAGGGAAAGTATAACATTTCAAATAATTATACGGACCTGGATATTTCGAACTCGCAGCTCGACCAACGATCCTAATCTGAATGTTAAGTGTTTAAAATATATAATATTTCCTCATGTTTTAATATGATTTTGTACTTCTCTGGTATAAACATTATTAATTTAGTGATATTTTTCATTATATTCTACTTAATTAATATTTTATTAGATATGCTTAATTTTGGTGTTCAATGCAGAAAAATATGAATAAATTAAGTTTTGGATTTGATTGGTCTTGGCCCCACCCAATGGCTACAATTCATGGTGTTCAATGGAGTCGAACATTTAGAAACTTGAAGGGACATTATAATTAATTAGACTACGTCGATTTGTGAACACCCTCTTCGAATTCTTGTATCTCCACTTCTATATAAAGGGGTGGTCATTTGTTGTTATCATATCTCATCTCTTGGCTTCAGAGTGTAGTCTACGTTGATTCGTGAACACCCTCTTCGAATTCTTGTATCTCCACTTATATATAAAGGGGTGGTCATTTGTTGTTATCATATCTCATCTCCTTGCTTCGGAGTGTAGTCTACGTCGATTGGTGAACACCCTCTTCGAATTCTCGTATCTCCACTTCTATATAAAGGGGTGGTCATTTGTTGTTATTATATCTCATCTCTTGGCTTCGGAGTGTAGTAGAAGAAGTAGTTTTAGTTTTTGTAATTTCTTTCTCTTTTGTAATAAAAACTACTTTCTTATTTATATTGTTTTCTATTTTTATTATGGAGTAGTCTTTTATTTCGTTCTAGAGATGACTGTAACTTAACATGATTTAATTGAATTTATTTCAAGCTCTTTTTATTCAATTCGATTGTTTGAATTATCATATTCTAAATGCTAAGAGTAGATTGATCGCCTATTTCTTAGATCATGAGGTTTAATTAGATTTCGGGAGAAATTAATTAGATCACTCATTGATAATTCATCATACGACGAGTCTTTTGACTTGTTTGTCATTGTGGTTGGGAGATACACAACATCATATGCGATTGCAAGGCAAATCTTAATGCATTATTTTGTTGATTAATCAATTATCACCGGGAGGTAGAAATTGAGGCAAAATAATAGAAGCAAGAAGGAGTGGGAGCCACCATGTCATATAATTATCCTAGATCGACAATCTGAGGGAATAAAAGATAAGTGTAAGATTTGATGAAGATTAAATTCATGTTAAGGGAAATTCGACTCTAGAACGAGTTTTATAATTTTAACTTCGCCTTTAATTTAAAGATATTACTTAGATTTAGTTAAGTCGGTTGTCTTTGTTTTGTCCTTCATTTTATTCTCTTTAATTAAGTTAAGGAAATTCATCTCCCTGTGGGATGATAGTCGATTTCATCATTCTATTACTTGTTTCGACCATGTATACTTGCATGTTATTGAAAATATTCTAACATGTTTTTTGCGCCATTGCCGGGAGATCAAATTTTCTTAATTAATTTAGGATTAGAATTTTGAGTGTTTTTCTTTTCTTTTTAGATTTTAGTGTCTGATTTTTTTTAAAAAAAAAAACTATATCATTGTCTTCTTCCTTTTATTATTTATTATCATTTGTTTATTAGTACGTCACCCTTGTGTTCTTGTGATTCAAAGATTGAAAGGACTTTGAGAAACTTGTGTGTCGTTGGAAGAAGAGCACAAGAACTAATAGAGGAAGAAGCCATGCATTCATGGAGGACTACCGGAGTTTTAGAATTAGATGCACTTACTGCTTTATCTGCTCAGGTCAGTGCTTTAACTAATGAAGTTCAAATTCTTAATATAATGAGACAGGTTAAGGCTGTAGAACGAATGTGTGAATGGTGTGGACAAGGACAGTTTATAGGTCAATGTACAACAAATCAAGTTAACTATGTAGGCAATTTTAATTGGAACAACAATCCCTATTCCAACACGTACAATGCTGGTTGGAGCAAAAACCCCAACTTTTCATTGAATAATTCTCCACAACCGGCTGCTGTTCCGAATAATCCACCACCACCATCACAACATTATCAACCTCCTTCACTTTCTTTTCAACCACAACAACCGGATTTGATCCAAATGTTCAATACTATGCAACAAACTATGCAACAAACTATGCAGAATCAGCAACAACAACAACAACAGTTTATGCAAAAAGTTATGGTGCAATTAAACAAGAAACCAAGTGAGTGACCCAAGGGTGTACTTTCTAGCCAACCAGAACAACCAAGGAATGATGGTCAAGAGCATTGCAAAGCTATAACAACCCAGAGTGGTATTACTTTACAGGAACCAGTTCAGCCCAATGAAGTTAAGGAAAAAGATGAAAAACCAAATAACGAAAATGAACTCAATACATTGGTTAGCTTACTCGGATGTAAAGGGGATCAGTTTAGTAATTCATTACATAAATCCATAAATTCTCTTCATAAAGAAGATATTGATGTGGATGAGATGGTTAAATTATTAGATTCACAACCAATTCTCCCTCAACGATTCAAAGTTATGGAAACCTGAGATCTACCATTCCATCAATGTACAGTTATCATAGCGTGCTTTATGTTTCAAATTGTACTTTATATGATATTTATCTATTATAAAGGTTTCTATCCAATTTTTATCTAATTGTTAAATTCAAGATAGATTAGTTGAGCTACACAAATTTGTTTTGGTCAGTATAAAATAAAATCGCTACTTACAAATAATTTTAATTGAGCTTTGGAACCTAAATTACTACTAAAATGACTACTAACCCCCCCCCCAAAAAAAGTACACATTTTTGCAATATTTTTAATTTTAATCGAGGTAAATGTGGACTCATTATTTTTTTTATCATCTGATAGAGCACGAATTAATTTTGTTTTACTAACTTCTATATCATTATTACATGTAAACTATAAAACCCCAAGTTTTTGGCCCTATGGTTTTAGTTTTGGTTTGGTCGCCACTTAAATCGAGTTACATGTCTAGCTTTTTTATCACGTACAAATGTATGGTACGTATGTAGGAGTAACGCCTTTAGTCTCCCCTAGTGCTCGACGTCGTCGAGTCTCTTATTTTCAATTTTTTTTGTGATCAAGTTTAGTAGTTTAGAACCGTATCCATCACGAGTCTAGTGTGTTTGCTTGTCCTAGCCCCTGTGAGATCTATGACTTGGTTCCAAAGCCCATCCCAACCACTTTTGATGAAAATCCTAAATTTTTGGGTGTTGGGCCAACTTATACATCATTAGGTATAGCACCCATACCTCTTTAGGTATAACATTCATACCTCATTAGGTATGACGCCTTACCTATGACATCAACAAGTCATGTGTTTGGTGGTTAGAAACTTTCTCATTTTCTTTAAAACTCCCCTCTCCTCCTCCTTTTTCACTTCTTTCCCCATCTCCTCTAATCCATCTCCTTGCTCATTTACTTCCTCTCTTCATCTCCAAGCCTTCCCCACCTCTCCAAGCCCCTCCTAGGCTCCTCCTAGTCTAGCTTAGCCACCTAGGGTCGTAGGTTTTGGATAGGAAGCCCTAAAAGACCTTCCCTTAGTCCCCTCAGAGATAAAGCTTGTACCTTAGCCTCCCCTTGCAACTTTGTATTGTTGTTTGCCTTCCTGTGTATTGTTATACATTTTTTAAATATTTGTTTCATATAGATCTATTTGTTAGGAGTCTGTAGAAGTTAGAATCATTGCATTTGAGTATATAGAAAAATATATATGTATTTTTATATCCACTATTGACACAATCTTGCACTGTTTCACTATAAAAATTATAATATTCTCTATAGATGCCTTATTTGCATGCTATTGCTCTTGTTACATTATAAAAATGTAGATCTACTTGTTTGCTGGTGTACACTTTGTCTGATATGGTGTCTAAATGTGTGAAAGAGAGACAAACTTGGTAAAAGAAGGCATCTTCCACGATTGTTATGACCATACCGCCTCTTTCCCCAATTTTTATTCCTAGATATGATGAGCTTTTGGGGTCATTATTGTGTGTATTGATTCTTGTATATGTTGGCTCATCTATGAAAAATACTCAAACTAATCTAACCCCTAAAAGGCTTGAATAAACCCTAATTGTTGTGATGTGATGTTGTCATGTTGAACTGTTTTGTCATGCTTTGAAATTGGGCTCCATAGTGAGCGACTGAAAATATGTTAATACAATTTGTAAAACTTATGTAATGAATTGCTATCTATTTACAAGAAACATGTTAAATTTGGGGTTTAATAAAAATCATTTAGGTGGTCATCATGGTGCTAATCTGGATTGTGCATGAATGAGGGGTGAAACCCTAGTTCCATGATTCTAGATATAAAATCCAAAAATATAGATAAATGGTAATGGATTTATATGAAATTCATTCAACACCCCAATAGCATCAGATCAATTTTGGGAACAATTGGTTTAGGGGATCATGAGTTAAGATTTTCCCAAGCCCATTAAGTCCAACCAACTACAGAAATGACCTAGCCAAGACCCTCTTTATATTACCCCAAATCTGGTTTGCTATTAATCGAACTAGAAATGTTACTAGGGACCAAACCAATTCTCGATTCGATTAATTTGGTTAACCCAAACTTAAGCGGAAGGGACCTACTCTAAGCGTCAAAAGATAAAAAACTTGACACAATGAATGTATGAAATGCACAACCTAGCAAGATACTACGTGAATAATACAATGGTAAAACTAATCAAAAGAAATCACACCACAGTCAATTTAAATATGATAAAAATCTTATAAATAGGCAAACAAAATTTTCTCTAAAAGTACAATAAGGAAACCATCTTGTCCATCGTTATATCACAACATATTATATATATATATATATATATATATATATGTGTGTGTGTGTGTGTGTGTGTGTGTGTGTATACACACACACATATACATATATATATAAGAAATAATAAGATATATCATGTTCTACCATTATTATAATATTCCTAATTCATGATACTCAACAGGTCTTGACCCACCTACCGTTCACATTTACATGTCCAAAAGTTAGCTAACTTCAAGATTACCACTTCATTCACAAAATAAGTCAACCATGCACTAAACATCATCAAAATACTTATCGAAAGTTCTACATAATCACCAACAACACAAATAAGTATCCTATCTTCAGGCATGTGTGTGTACAAGGATGTCACTGTTCATTCGTCAAGTTTGACATATCCTATTATATCTAATGCTCACTTACATATTAATGGAAAACCGTTAGCAACTATTGTCATTGGTCCAAAAAAAACTAATAACACATTGTCTATGAGGTCTAACTCTTATGAAAAGAAAAACATGCATATACTCCATCAGAACTCGCATGAGGGTAACTACTAAAGAGCCATCGAGCTATAGTCTAGATGACATCCCGAACTAACTGGTATGATGCCTCTCTCGACATTTTCTCATTTTCTTCTAGTTCCTTTGGACTACCAATATATCTTAAACCCTCTCTAATTCTTCATATTTCTCCTGGCCTCAGCACGAAGGCCTAGTATTTTCAAGTAGTCGTCTTTAGTACCCTTTGAACCATATATTCAAATGTGCACTATACTAAATAGTACTTATAAACCACACGTTTCTCTGGGTGTGAGGAACTCAAAACACGGGTTGTCAGGATCCCTCGGGAATAGAACAACCCTCTTACTAATCCAGAGCCAGTTATGACTGACACATGCACCCATTTATGGTACGTGCAAGTCGGTTTCACCATCTTTCGTCTCATTGAAAGCTCGATAAAAAATTATATAGGCTTGGGAAGGGATTTAATAATTTAGGCCCGAAGGCAACTTGTAGTAGATCTTCATTTTGAAATCAGACTCGAGGGATCTTTTCCTTAAGGGTATTAATTCCAAAAACAGGTTCGCTAAAATGGCCTATGTTAAGTAGGGTCCGATCAATCACCACTTAATATGTCTTGTAACATACAATCCAAGTAACAATAGAATAGATCGATAATCAAGAGTACGAATCATAAACGGACCTGGTAGAAGCTCCCACCATGGTATCACGCTTATACGGTGAGCTCCTACACTAAACCTATATAAACAGGACTAAATTCTAATGAGCATGTACTCCTGTATGATATATGAATGACATGATGGATAAATCAAACAACACTGGGGCAAGCATGCATATCCTGATCAATCCAACAAATCCTAACAATCATGTTATATAAATCTATATTTTTAGGTGATCATGTCATCAACATCACAATTTTGTTAATATGTAATTTAAACACAACAATTAACTAGATAAAAATCATAATTTTTTTATAATCAAAATAATACTTAATTATGACAACTTAATCATTAGAACTAGATGCATAATTCATAAGTCTAATTATCTAACATTAAGTAATAGCAATATCGACATGCATGTATTTGTAATTAACTAATCAAGTAATTTTCACAATTATAACCACATAATTTCAAAAAAATAGTACACAATCAAATCTATGAATATTACCAAAATGATGCATATGTTAATGATATTCAATCATATAAAAAAATGAAATAAAAATTAAATCT
>JAURVB010014225.1:0-12406 GCA_033002965.1 Piper betle | reverse complement strand
ACGGAACCAGGTCACTCTAATACCATTTATAACGACCCAGCCCAAAGTGCAACGTAATGGGCTAAGTCATTTCTTTAAAATGGGTACCCCGGAAGTTAAAGATCTATAGTCCATTCCCACTTATAAACAGGATCTTCTCCCAGTAGGTATTATATGTGGGACTAAGTTGAGGGATCTCACAATCCACCCACCTTAGGGGAATTTCGTCCCCGAAATGCCAATACTTAGCCCATTCCTAGCCCCAGCCCACGACCTTTCTGGCCCGTGACCGGCAGCCTAGCTAACGTTTCTAATCCAACCCACCATCTAACATCGGAACCAGGTCGGCTCTGGTACCATTTGTAATGACCCAGCCCAAAGTGCAACGTAATGGGCTAAGTCATTTCATGAAATTGGGTACCCCGGAAGTTAAAGATCTATAGTCCATTCTCACTTATTAACAGGATCTTCTCCCTGTAGGTATTAGATGTGGGACTAAGCTGAGGGATCTCACAATCCACCCACCTTAGAAAATTTCGTCCTCGGATGCCTATTCTTGTCCCGTTGCTAGCCTCAGCCCACGTCCTTTATAGCCCGTGACCGGCAGCCTAGCCAACGTTTCTAGACTTGGCCAGTTGCTAACCCCAGCCCACTACCTTTCGAGCCGATGACCGGCAGCCTAGCCAATGTCCCTATACCATCCCACCATCAAACATGGAACCAGGTCACTCTGATACCATTTATAACGACCCAGCCGAAAGTGCAACGTTATGGGCTAAGTCATTTCTTTAAAATGGGTACCTCGAAGTTAAAGATATATAGTCCATTCCCACTTATAAACAGGATCTTCTCCCAGTAGGTATTAGATGTGGGACTAAGTTGAGGGATCTCACAATCCACCCACCTTAGGGAATTTCATCCCCGAAATGCCTATACTTGGCCCGTTGCTAGCCCCAGCCCACGACCTTTCTGGCCCTTGACCGGCAGCCTAGCCAACGTTTCTAATCCAACCCACCATCTAACACGGAACCGGGTTGGCTCTGATACCATTTGTAACGACCTAGCCCAAAGTGCAACGTAATGGGCTAAGTCATTTCTTTAAAATGGGTACCCCAGAAGTTAAAGATCTATAGTCCATTCTCACTTATAAACAGGATCTTCTCCCAGTAGGTATTAGGTGTGGGACTAAGTTGAGGGATCTCACAGGAGTTAGAATTCCAAGTTGGGGAGGTTGTCTTCCTTAAGACCTCACCTAGGAAGGGAGTGATCAGATTTAAAACATCAAGGAAGTTGAAGCCAAGATTCATAGGACCATTTCCAATTCTGGATCGAATCGGAAGTTGTGCATATAGATTAGCATTACCACCAAGCCTTGATGGTGTACACAATGTCTTTCATGTGTCAATGCTAAAGAAATATGTACGAGATGAGAATCACATTATCACAAATTTTGCAGATTTAGAGCTACAATCGGATTTAACCTACGAGGAAAACCGATTCGCATCTTGGCAAGAGAAACAAAGACACTCCGTAACAAGGAGATCCCTTTGGTAAAGGTATTATGGAGAAATCAGGGATCCGGAGAAGCTACATGGGAGACTGAACAGGAAATGGCCAGAAAATATCCTAGCCTGTTTGTAGCATTAAATCCGTGTAATTGTTGTAACATGAACTTATACCAGAGATGTACTTAATCATCAATATCCTATTTATGCTATGATATTTCAGGGACGAAATAATTCTAAGTTGGGGAGATTGTAAAGACCCGGAAAGAAAATAATAATAATAATAATAATGACGTTCGACGCAGTGGGATCGAACGTGGGAAAAAATTCGTTAGCTGGATAAGTATGAATTACCCGGTTAATTGAAAGGTAATTTTTAATTGGATAATTCTAGTTGAATCGGTCGAGTCGACTACATTATTTATCCAATTAACCATTTAAGTGAACCATACCATGTACCCATTTAACAGGTTAAGTGAAATGGTTAAGTGGACCATGTTGATTACCCAATTACTCGGTTAAAGGAATTACGGTGAAAGGGTGCTTCCACGTACCCTAGCCGTCATTTTATTCATTATAAAAGGAAAAGGGGAGGGCGTCATCTACATTTTTCCTCCTTAGACAGACACCGGATTTCCTCCTTCGCTCGGGTAATTTTCTTTCCTTTCTTTTTCTTTTGTTGCATGCATACACATGTTGCATAAATCATAAACATGATAAACATAAGAATTAAATGAGAAATCAACAAGGGAAGAAGAAAACCAGGAGGACGTCCTGCTGTTTTCCAGCAGCAACCACGCCATGTTTCCTTCCATGGTGCAGGGTTGACGTGCTGGAGGTGGGAATTGCTCCCGACGGTGATGCTGGCATGGATGGAGTCACCTTGGAGGGCCAAAACAGACCGTCGAGGAGGCACGCAGGTCTGAAATCCGAGGGGAGAACAGGTCGGTGTTGCCATTTGTGGTGTTGCTGGCCAGACGTGGATCCGCCATGGAAAGTGCAGACTGGTCGTCACCTGGGGTGGTGCTGGTCGTCACATTGATGGGGCAGGACATGGTCGCCATGGCTGCTGGTCGGCCACCATTAATGGTGAAATGAAGGTCCCTATATAGGGTGTAGTCCGAGTTTCATGAGATAGCAGTGGATAAAGATTGGATCTTTGGGGTTTTTCCAATCGGATCAGTGGGGTACATAGAAGATGGGGTCTGAAATTGGGTGGAAGGAAAAGAAGACATGCTGGTCGGGTGCTGTTTATGTGGCCGACTAGGGTAGACGCCACGGGTCATGGGCTGATTATGTGACCGACATGGAGTCACCATGGTCAGGTCGGGGTTGCTGATTGGGTGGCCGGAATGGGGTTGCCAAGGACTGGTTGAGGGTTGCCATGTGGTGGCCAAGTTGAAGACGCCATGGCAGCAAATGGAGGCTGCCACGTTACTGGTTGGTCGCCATGCATGGTGAAAATACCGGCTTTCACGGGTTGACTACAATAAAGCTGGGAGCTTTGGGGTCGTTAAATGAATTGTTAAAGTAGAATGGCAACCAGGTAAATATGGGAGAACTCGATGAGGTTGAGTTAGAATATAAGGTAAATACAAAAGAATTAAGTATGGGACATGTTAATAATTAAATTATCAATTAGATAATGGGGATTTGGATGGGGATAATTAATAATTAATTATCATTAGAATTGCTGAAAATTTAATAAGAAATGAAGACTAACATGAACTAATTACATCATTTAAAATTGATAGTATATTAGTCATGTACGTTGCATGTAGGTTCATGCAAAATAAAATTATACTAATGTATAATTTTATGCCCTCATTCAGATTAGGGTTCACGGGTCATAGTCAGACGAAATCACAAGTCAGGTACGTATAATAGGTAGAACATCGTATTTTCCTTGTTGGTAGCCTAGGTCAGCCTGAGCCCATATTCGACCACCATGCACCGAGTGCAACCAGGGTAAAAGAATTGACTTAGTCCGACACTGGGTCGTATTATGTGCATAAATTTTGTAATGCATTAACATTGGGTCTTGCCGAGTGCAGTGATAGCCTCCCCATAAAAAGGCTACGGCCAGGGTGTGCGAGGCACTGGCACTAGAATTGGTAGTGAGAGCTTCCCCACAAACGGAGCGTACGCAATCACCTAAGTGCAGTGATAGCTTCCCCACAAAAAGGCTACGGCCGGGGTGTCCGAGGCACTGGCACTAGAGACGGTAGTGGTAGCCTCCCCACAAAAGGGCTACGGCCTGGGTGTGCGGATCACAGCGGATACCTCCTCCGCATTGTTTTGGAGTATAGTGGAATCGCTCCACCGCATATTTAAAATAGACATAAGGAAATAGTAGAATGTACTTGATTTGTTTTATCTATTATACTACTTAGTATTGTAATCACTAACGCGGAATTGCCTCCGCAGGTGTGTAGATACGAAATTAGGTGATTGACAACCAGGGCATGGAGCAAAATAAATATGAGGACTCTTTTTATTTATTTATTTGAGAAATAAGTGTGGCTACCGGAAAACGGTCTAAGACTGTGGGATGTTTATATATGTTTTTGTTATAAAAAATATTAGACATATTTGCTTAATTGTGAGTAACACCTGGCTAGCTAGGCCCACAATGTTGTGACAAATGGCGGGTCATTATAGGTGGTATCAGAGCCAGGTTTCCCAAAAGCTGACATCTTATGACTCAAGTACCTTGTTGAAGAGTCCAATATTTATCTTTCTCCAATGGGGTATGTCATTAGGGAGTTAGTGGAGTCACTAACAAACCTAAGTAATAAAATAAAAAATAAAAATTCTGGAGGAACGGAGCTGAGGTAATCATTGGTGGGACTGTTCCAATGAAGGCAGAGAGCTGGTCGGACATTACTGAGAAAGCATTTAGAGCTCTCTCTGTGCCTCATCACCATCGAGTGAGGTGGCGACATGCATGCTTCAGGAGGAAGCATCCTATTGCTGGAAGTCCATGGAGAATTTGTATTTTTTGAAAAATATTTTGAACCACAGAATTTGTATTTTTTGAAACCTATGCTAGTCCCTGTATGGCCACCAAGATATGGGCCAACATATTCTCTTTTTTCGAATTTGACTACGCAAATCGGTTTGCCTGTCTACGACTGCATGCCATCTGAAACGTCAAACCATCATGGTTCTTTTTCCAGTTATGACTTAGGTTTATTAGCGAAGACACTTGTTAATTAATAACATAAAACATTGTAAAAAAATTACTGGACTTTTCAACAAGGTACTTGAGTCATAAAATGTGAGCTTGTGGGAAACCAGGCCTGATACCACCTGTAACAACCCACTCGAACCGCACTGGGTGATACTTAAAAATATAGGTAATGTAAATGTAACATTCCAGAACATGAATTAAAATACAGCAAATAAGTCTCACAACATATAATATGAATCATAACAATAAATCATGTTCTCTAAAATATAAAATAACCATCTCATAGTCTCGGACCGTTTCCCATAGCCATATTTATAACACAAGAGAATAATAAGGAAGTCCAACTTTATTATCGATTCACCATACCTAGGTTGGTAAAAGAACTACCAACCACACTTCTATTCTGCAGTCCAAAGCTGCTCACCTGTGGAGGCAATTCCGCGTTAGTGATAAAACAACTAAGCCAAATAATTAAATAAAACAAGTCAATATAATCCATATTATCATTTCACCTGTTTTTTTTATTATATTATGGTTTCGCAAGTCTTTTAGTAATTTTCTCTCAAGTCATTCTGAGATTAGTAATTTGTCTCTCAGGTCATTCTGAGATTCGTAAAAGTCGTCTCCTAGCTCATTTTGAGATTAGGAATTTTCTCCTAATTCATTCTGAGATTAGATGGTCTCCCAAGTTATTCTAAGATTAGTCATTGTCTCCCAGTTCATTCTGAGATTAAAAATTGTCTCCTAATTCATTCTGAGATTAGGTTGTTTCCTAGGTCAATCTGAGATTAGTTATTGTCTCCAAGTTCATTCTGAGATTAAAAATTGTCTCCCAGTTCATTTTGAGATTAGGTGGTCTCCTATGTCATTCTGAGATTAGTTAATGTCTCCTAGTTCATTCTGAGATTATAAATTTTCTCCCAGCTCATTCTAATATTAGGTGGTCACCCAGGTCATTCTAAGATTAGTCATTATCTCTTAGTTCATTCTGAGATTAGAAATTTTCTCCTAGTTCATTCTGAGATTAGGTGGCCTCCCAGGTCATTCTGAGATTAGTCATTGTCTCCCAGTTCATTTTGAGATTAGAAATTGTCTCCAGCTTATTCTGAGATTAGGATGTCTCTTACGTCATTCTGAGATTAGTTATTGTAGAACGGTGGGAAAAATTTTTTAATATATTGGACTCGGGTAGGGAAGGATCGAACGTTAGAGAATTAATATTAATTATATTATATTCTCTACCCGGTTAAGTCTATTCGGTTAAATATTTTATTCTTTACCCGGTTGCCCGGTTAAAGGAATAAAATACGGGTGTTGGTGTGTTTCCACATACCCTAGCCGTCATTTCATTTTATAAAGGACGTCCTCCACCTAGCCTTCTTTCACATTCTCTTCTCCTTTTCCTTACTAGCGTGTTGTCTTCCTTGCTTAGGTATTCTTCCAATCTCCCTCTTCTTAATTTTCTTGCATACATATTTAAATTTGATAATATTCTTTATAATAGTGAGGATTAAAGTTTAAAATCAACAAGAAAGAAACTAAACAGAAATTAAAAGTTTAACTTGGCCGACAACTCCACTGTTTTGGCGAGATGGGTAAACGCAGGCAAGGTTTTGGCGAGAATCGGTGGCGACAGTCATTCCGACGTCGGAAGATGACTCTACTCTCTTCATCGATCAGTGTAGGGTCAATCTCACATGTGTGGATGTTGGCCTGGGGTGGTAAATGGCCAACAACAGAGGATGGCGGCGAAAACAGAGGAGACAGCGGTGGGGAAGAAATCCGGCCGTCTTGGGTGGCGTCGGGTTCCAATATGGCTGGGGACGGTAGATGGGTGGTCGAGGGTGTCGAGGTGACCACCGGATTGAGGCGGCAACACTCGCTGGTGGTGGAATCGCCGATGCCAGCGCGCCGCTAGGTAGGCGATGTGGTCGCCGCGGCTGGAAGACGGTCGGAGTTGGCCGGGGCGACAGCGCAGCGGTATGGCAGGCTGGTCGACGACGATTGACGGCGGCCAGAGGTGGTCGGCAGTGGCAGCGGGTGGAGGGCGCCTGGAGTTGGGAACAAAGCATGCCGGAGAAGAAGAAGGAAAAAAATTACCTTGGGTGGCAAACATGTAAATAATGCTTGACTCGACACAACTCGAGTTAAATAATAATACCAACTCGTAAATAACACCGGAGCTCGATACCGACTGGAGTTAGAAAATAATATTAACTCATAAGAAATCTTTAAAAATAATTATTTTAATAGGTTATGGGTAAAGTTACTAAACTAACTAATTATTGTATGAAATCGACACGATTAATAAAATTACGGTAATGATAAACGGTCAGTAATTAATCGGCGTAATTCAAGCGATTAAATTAAATCGGACGGTTATAAGTAATTAATAAAATAAATATTTTACCATTACCATATTAAATTTAATATTAGGTAAATAAAGTGATTATTTTAATAACGAGTTAGTAATGTAGAAAATAGGTTATTAAACTATATTCGGGTAGCAATCACTCGCGTCGAGCCTAAAGAGAATAATGAAAATAAATAAAGTTTGGAACTTTATTGAGTCAAACAATTTAAAATAATTGTATTATTAATATTTTAGAATAATACAAAATATTTTAAATAATTTATTTGAAAAAAAATTAATTGAATTGCTGTAAATAATAGTAGCGATTAAAAATTAAAACCGTCAACTAAATCATCAAGATCAAGGTTAAATAATTATCACCGGATAATCCAAGTCCGGATAATCATTTGAAATGTTGTACTTTCCCTTATTGCCAGCCTTGGCCGGCCTGAGCCCAGATTCGACCACCATGAGCTGTAACACAATCGAAGTGAAGGAATTGACTCAGTTCGACACTAGGCCGCACCTTTAAAATTACTATGTGTGTCCGTATAATTATTTGAAATGTTATATTGTCCGTATAATTATTTGGCATGTTGTATTGTCCGTATAATTATTTGAAATATTATATTTTCCCAAACTAGTATAACTATATGAAATGTTGTATTTTCCTAAATTGGTAGCCTTTGTCGGCACTAATCTCAGAATGAGCTCGGAGACAATTTTCTAATCTCAGAATGAACTAGGAGACCATGACTAACCGCAAAATGAATTGGGGGGCCACCTAATCTCATAATGAGCTAGGAGACAATTTTCTAATCTCAGAATGAACTGTGAGACCATGAATAACCTCAAAATGAATTGGGAACCACTTAATCTCAGAATGAGCTGGGAGACAATTTTCTAATCTTAGAATGAATTGGGAGACCATGACTAACCTCAAAATGAATTGGGGGACCACCTAATCTCAGAATGAGCTGGGAGACAATTTTCTAATCTTAGAATGAACTGGAGTCCATGACTAATCTCAAAATGAATTGGGAGGCCACCTAATCTCAAAATGAGCTGGGAGACAATGTTGTAATCTCAGAATGAACTGGGAGACCATGACTAACCTCAAAATGAATTGGGGGACCATGACTAATCTCAAAATGAATTGGGAGACAACCTAATCTAAGAACGAGCTGGGAGACGATTTCTAATCTCAGAATAAACTAGGAGACCATGACTAATCTCAAAATGAAAAGGGAGACCACCTAATCTTAGAATGAGCTGGGAGACATTTTCTAATCTCAGAATGAACTGGGAATCGACTTTTACAAATCTCAGAATGACCTGAGAGACAAGTTACTAATCTCAGAATGGCATGAGGGATAATTACTCTTTACTTGTGTAATAATAATAGTGAAAACGAGTGAAATGATATTAGGGATTATATTGACTTGTTTCATTTAATTATGCGGCTTAGTGGTTTTATCACTAACGCGGAATTGGCTCCCCAGGTGAGCAGCTTTGGGACTAAAGAATAGAAGTGTGGTTGGTGGTTCTTTTACCAACCTAGGTATGGTGAATCGATAATAAAGTTGGAGTTCCTTATTATTCTCTTATGTTATAAATGAGGCTATGGGAAATAGTCTGAGGCTGTGGGACAGTTATTTTAAATTTTAGAGAACACGATTTATTTTTATGATTTATATTATATGTTGCAAGACTATTTGCTATATTTAAATTCTTGTTTTGGAAGGTTACATTTACAATAACTATATTATAAAGTAACACCCGGTCCAGTTCGGGCAGGTCGTTATAGTTATTGTCTCCCAGTTCATTCTGAGATTAGAAATTGTCTCCCAGCTCATTATGATATTAGGAATCGACAAAGGTTATCAGCTTGGGAAAATGCAACATTTCAAATAATTATAAGGACACCACACATAGTTATTTCAAAGGTGCGGCACTGACCAAGGCTGCCAACAAGGGAAAGTATAACATTTCAAATAATTATACGGACCTGGATATTTCGAACTCGCAGCTCGACCAACGATCCTAATCTGAATGTTAAGTGTTTAAAATATATAATATTTCCCCATGTTTTAATATGATTTTGTACTTCTCGGGTATAAACATTATTAATTTAGTGATATTTTTCATTATATTCTACTTAATTAATATTTTATTGGATATGCTTAATTTTGGTGTTCAATGTAGAAAAATATGAATAAATTAAGTTTTGGATTTGATTGGTCTTGGCCCCACCCAATGGCTACAATTCATGGTGTTCAATGGAGTCGAACATTTAGAAACTTGAAGGGACATTATAATTAATTAGACTGCGTCGATTTGTGAACACCCTCTTCGAATTCTTGTATCTCCACTTCTATATAAAGGGGTGGTCATTTGTTGTTATCATATCTCATCTCTTGGCTTCAGAGTGTAGTCTACGTCGATTCGTGAACACCCTCTTCGAATTCTTGTATCTCAACTTATATATAAAGGGGTGGTCATTTGTTGTTATCATATCTCATCTCCTTGCTTCGGAGTGTAGTCTACGTCGATTAGTGAACACCCTCTTCGAATTCTCGTATCTCCACTTCTATATAAAGGGGTGGTCATTTGTTGTTATTATATCTCATCTCTTGGCTTCGGAGTGTAGTAGAAGAAGTAGTTTTAGTTTCTGTAATTTCTTTCTCTTTTGTAATAAAAACTACTTTCTTCTTTATATTGTTTTCTATTTTTATTATGGAGTAGTCTTTTATTTCGTTCTAGAGAAGAATGTAACTTAACATGATTTAATTGAATTTATTTCAAGCTCTTTTTTATTCAATTGGATTGTTTGAATTATCATATTCTAAATGCTAAGAGTAGATTGATCACCTATTTCTTAGATCGTGAGGTTTAATTAGATTTCGGGAGAAATTAATTAGATCACTCATTGATAATTCATCATACGACGAGTCTTTTGACTTGTTTGTCATTGTGGTCGGGAGATACACAACACCATATGCGATTGCAAGGCAAATCTTAATGCATTATTTTGTTGATTAATCAATTATCACCGGGAGGTAGAAATTGAGGCAAAATAATAGAAGCAAGAAGGAGTGGGAGCCACCATGTCATATAATTATCCTAGATCGACAATCTGAGGGAATAAAAGATAAGTGTAAGATTTGATGAAGATTAATTAATATTTTATTAGATATGCTTAATTTTGGTGTTTCGATGCAGAAAAATATGAATAAATTAAGTTTTGGATTTGATTGGTCATGACACTTGGCCCCACCCAATGGCTACAATTCATGGTGTTCAATGGAGTCGAACAGTTGGAAACTTGAAGGGACATTATGATTAATTAGACTACGTTAATTTGTAAACACCCTCTTCGAATTCTTGTATCTCCACTTCTATATAAAGGGGTGGTCATTTGTTGTTATTATATCTCATCTCTTGGCTTCAGAGTGTAGTCTACGTCGATTTGTGAATACGCTCTTCGAATTCTTGTATCTCCACTTCTATATAAAGGGGTGGTCATTTGTTGTTATTATATCTCATCTCTTGGCTTCAGAGTGTAGTCTACGTCGATTTGTGAATACGCTCTTCGAATTCTTGTATCTCCACTTATATATAAAGGGGTGGTCATTTGTTGTTATCATATCTCACCTCTTGGCTTCGGAGTGTAGTAGAAGAAGTAGTTTTAGTTTTTGTAATTTCTTTCTCTTTTATAATAAAAATTACTTTCTTCTTTATATTGTTTTCTATTTTTATTATGGAGTAGTCTTTTATTTCTTTCTAAAGAAGAATGTAACTTAACAAGATTTAATTGAATTTATTTCAAGCTCTTACTTTTTTATTCAATTGGATTGTTTGAATTATCATATTCTAAATGCTAAGAGTAGATTGATCACCTATTTCTTAGATCATGAGGTTTAATTAGGTTTCAGGAGAAATTAATTAGATCAATCATTGATAATTCATCAAACGACGAGTCATTTGACTTGTTTGTCGTTGTGGTCGGGAGATACACAACACTGTATACGATTGCAAGGCAAATTTTAATGCATTATTTTGTTGATTAATCAATTATGACCGGGAGGCAGAAATTGAGGCAAAATAATATAAGCATGAAGGAGCGGGAGCCACCATGTCATATAATTATCCTAGATCGACAATCTGAGGGAATAAAAGATAAGAGTAAGATTTGATGAAGATTAAATTCATGTTAAGGGAAATTCGACTCAAGAACGAGTTTTATAATTTTAACTTCGCCTTTAATTTAAAGATATTACTTAGATTTAGTTAAGTTGGTTGTCTTTGTTTTGTCTTTCATTTTATTCTCTTTAATTAAGTTAAGGAAATTCATCTCCCTGTGGGACGATACTCGAATTCATCATTCTATTACTTGTTTCGACCATGTATACTTTCGTGTTATTGAAAATATTCTAACACTAAACGAGAACATAAAATTATACATAAGTATAATTTTACTTGAGTAGAAATGCATGCAACTAAATGCCAAATATATAAACTAAAATTTGACAACATAACATGTAACAATTAAAAAATATTAAATATTAAATTCTCGACAAATCTAGTTAGATCATTAATTATTCATGTGACATAATCATTTGAGTCCTACATTGCATTTTAAATTAATTATCTGAATCATAATTAATACTTAACAATTGATAAAATAATTATTACTTACAAAATAAGTATTTATTTTTCCTTTGCCACAGCCCTGTCATGGCCTGCCATGCCATTGCAGTGTTGCCCCGGCCAACTCTGGCCGCCTTGCAGCCGCGGTGACGCCTGCATCGCCTTCCTAGCAGCACGCACATGTTGCCGATTCCAATGCCGACGAGCATCGCCACCTCAATTGGGTGGTTGCCTTGACACCCTCGACCCCCAATCGACCTTCCCCGGCAAAAATTGGAACTTATCGTCACCTAGGAAGGCCAGATTTCTTCACTCACGGCCGTCGCCTATGTTTTTACCGTCGTCCTCTGTTTTGGCCATTTACCACCCCAGGCCGGCATCCACACACGTGATAACGACCCTACACTAATCAACGAAGAGATTAGGATCATCTTCTGACGTCAGAACGACCGTCGCCACCAATTCCCGGTAAAACTTTGCCTATGCTTGCCCATCTCGTCGAAACAGGGGACTCATCGGCCAACAATCGTGTTTAGTTTCTTTCTTGTTGATTTTAAACTTTAATCCTCACAATTATAAAGCTTATTATCAAATTAAAATATGCATGCAAGAAAATTAAGAAGAGGAGATAGGAAGAATACCTAAGCAAGGAAGAAGACACGCCGGTAAGGAAGAGGACAAGAAAATGGGAATGAAGGCTAGGGTGGAGGATCTCCTTCATAAAAT
>JAURVB010014223.1:0-18791 GCA_033002965.1 Piper betle | reverse complement strand
TGTCTATGACCCTGCTAAACGCTTGAGCTTAATTTACAGGCTATAATTGTCTTACACTTGAAACAATTTTGTCAGAGCTAAGCTTTAAACGTACTTATTTTGGCAGCGATGGGTTCTTCTTTGCTGTGAAGGAAGTTTCACTACTTGACAAAGGCGCTCAGGCGCAACAATGCATCAACCAGCTAGAGCAGGTGAGCTGGTTCTAGTTTACAAACTTCTGGGTATAGCATGTATTGCTTTTTTAGTGTCTCTGTTTGAGAATCTGCGTCTTATCAGCTTAGCTGTCTGCAGTTTTAAGCTAGTTTTCTTTGTTGCAGGAGATTGCTCTTTTAAGTCAATTTGAACATGAGAACATAGTGCAGTATCTTGGTACTGACAAGGTAACATGTCAACCATATTCTACATGCTTAGTATTTGCAGATTTTAAAGTTTTAAAAGCCATCTCATGAAGTTAATGGTATTCGCTATATAGACTATGAAATGGTAGTAACAACTGAAGCTAAGATGCGGCATTGGCCAGCTTATTTTATCGTTATAATAGGAGATGATGTATTCTCGTAGGAGCTACTTGTTTTTATTGGAATTTTAATATTAGCACACCTGTAGAGGAAACTGAGGGTATTTGATATGGGTGCTTCATTTATCCTGAAAAGGCAGCAAAATATGCATTGTCATATCCATCAATCAATTGTGAGGGCTTGTGTGGTTGAAAAGTTAATGAATTGAATACAAAAAATGTTGGCTTCCCTTAATTAGTGAGATATTACCTGCCGATACTGCTTCCATCAACCTCGAGGGTTTTTGGTTACTCCTTTACTTCACTGATTTCAAAGTCACGCATTGATCATGAGACTATTCAGTGCATTGATAGTGAACGTGTGCTTTTCTGTTTCTTGTTCTACTTTTCTAATTGACAAGAATCTGCTTTAACAGGAAGAAACCAAATTATACATCTTCCTTGAATTAGTAACGCAAGGATCTTTAGCATCTCTGTACCAGCGGTACCATTTACGAGATTCCCAAGTCTCTTCGTACACAAGGCAAATACTTAGTGGTCTTAAATATCTTCATGACCGAAATGTAATGCACAGGTAAGCCTGCTAAGTTTTTTTTTAAGCGTAAAATGTTTTTAATCATTATTATTGCCACACGTATGTCTATTTTGATCCTTGGCTTGACCTGTATTTACTTTGTAATTGTTTTATTGATAAAATTTGCTATATTGATTAATAAAATTGAGTCTAACATAATTTGAATTGACGACTTCCATGTATACTGATTTTTAAAAGTTCTCATGCTGCAGAGACGTTAAATGTGCTAATATATTGGTTGATGCCTCTGGTTTAGTCAAGCTTGCTGATTTTGGATTGGCAAAACAGGTAACAACTCACTACATGTTTTTTTGGCTTAGCTGAATTTTATTGAGAATTGTTTTTGCTCTAATGTTTCAAAACTATATAATGCAGACGGATAAGTTGAATGTGCTGAAATCTTGTAAAGGCAGTGCATATTGGATGGCTCCGGAGGTTCAGATCTTTATTTTTCTCTCTACCAACCTTTTACTGTCTGTGTATTTTGTCCAAAAGTAGAAAATGAATTGTTGCATCCGTTGAAACATTTTTTATTGTTTACGTGCCATCATCAATTTGTGATTGTTTCACTGAAAGAAAGTGGCAAATTTTGTGTTCCGATCCTTGGAAATGGATGAAGTAAGACGAAACTTTGGCATGATTAACATATTTTGCGTATAGCCTATTTTTTGGTTGTTAATTTGCCATGCTCGCAATGTGGAAATGGATGGTTAACTTCTTCTTTTTTTTTTCTTTTTTTTTAAATTTTTTTGTTCTTTATTTTTTATGGCAATCATTTTCATGACTTCAAAACTGGCTTTTATAGCAACAGTATTCCATTTAGGCAATCATTTTCATGACTTCAAAGCTGGCTTTTATGGCAATCATTTTTTTTTTGTTCTTTATTTTTTATGGCCATCCTTGGAAACTTTTTGTTGTTTCTTCATGAAATTTGAATTCTGATAACAATTTTTATTCTCTCTGAAGGTTGTTAATCCTCGAAAGACATATGGACTTGCGGCTGACATTTGGAGTCTTGGTTGCACTGTTTTGGAGATGTTAACTGGCGAGCTCCCTTATTCTAATCTGGAATGGGTCGGTACTCCTGATTCTAAAGCTCTTCCATGTAGCTACTCAAGTGGGAGTTCTATACGTGTCTACCCACTTGGAAGCTATGTATTTTTATGGACTTTAAAAGGATGCTCTTGACTTTTATCTTTTTTTCGCAGACACAAGCATTATTTAAGATTGGCAGAGGGGAACCTCCTGTTATACCTGCAACCTTATCCCGGGATGCAACAGATTTTATCAGGCAATGTTTAAGGGTTGAACCTGATGATCGGCCCTCTGCTGCCGAATTAGTAAACCATCCCTTCCTAAAGAGGCAACTACCAATTCCGGGCCCTGTTTCCCCTACCAGCAACAGGTGAGATGTGCATCTCTGAATTGGCAATTTTGGTTGCCAAGACTGCGGTTGGCTCTGCTCTTTGCAATTTCAGGGTAACCGTTTTATGTACGAGGAATTGTTTTCCAAGGTGACCATGTTGTAAAGATTAGAAGATGGAAACGTCAAAAGAGTTGTATATCCATCAATATTTCAGTATTTATGATGAGTGTTTAAGCTCAACGTCTTTCAACAGATTGTCTATTCCCTGACAGCTGATTTTTGTATGGAGGCAAAATAGTTGAGTGTAAGGCAACAGCCGAGAAGTGTGAGCTTCAAAAGCGTCAGTGCCATCGAATAATTGAACCAACTGTGGGTACATAGGAGTTGCAATCTCATCTATCTCTTGAAGGGAGACCAAGAAAAAGTAACGCGTTGGAGCAATATTTTAACCGCATTTTCCTTGTATTCGTTCGTCCTTGCCTCCGCGATGTGATGTAAAGTGGAACTCATAACAGGGTCGATGTATCAGAGGTTTTTCTGGGCATGACCGACCTCAAGCTAAGGTGGATTCGCCAATAAGTATCGTCATCGACTGCATACTATATTTACTCTCTTTTGAAAGTAGGAACATGGGGCCACCTTGTTTGTAGATCCTGACCCAGATGATGGTGATCGTAAGGCACACATCACTGCACTTAATTGTGGATGCACAGTGTTACCATTGGACGCTTCGCAAACTGCTGCCGTGAAGACAGCAAGTATAAAACCATATAGATGTGACAAAAGTGGGGACGCTTGTGTTTCCAGTTCACCATTTTTTTACAGGCTCAACACTTCACATTCACATGGTGGCGTTTTGCACTGGGCCGGCGTTCCTATCCTTGTATTGTGGCTCTTGTCTTGCCTCGCGAATCTGTAATGCTTGGTTTTGTGTATTCATCAAATAATGCCCATTTTGCGTTGAAATAAAGAACAAGACCCATTTCTTAGTAATGGAGTTCCTGTACGCTCTTTTTTAAAGAAAAAGAGAAAACGAACGAGTTGTTGATCATATTTCAATGCTTTCCGACGGGCGGCCATTAATTTTTCAATGATCAATCTAATCCGGCCGACTCTTAATGTGTGACTACCGGTTTCGTTCGCATGCAAGCCTGTGGGAAGTGTTTACCAATTTTAAGTCTTGTTCTTGTCTAATTTTGTTGGACTATTGATGGTCGGTGCGGTCATCGAGCTCCATAGAACACCGACAGGCTCCCAGGCCTTATAGTTTAAATAATTTATATTTTATTGTGAATTTCTTATTCTTACCTTGATTTTAATGATAAAATTTGTGAAGATACAAGCTTTTCCACTAAGGTAAAGCCCACCAACTATGACCTGTATGAAATGACGTAAATATATGCCATATGTGAGAAGTTTTGCACACAGTTCATGTCAAAAAGTGCTCTAACCATGCAAGTGATTTGTATTTTTTATTTTATTCTTATTAATTTTTTCATAAAAAGAGAATACATTACTTAGGTTTGTTTAGTTGTCCTTAAATTATAATTATATGAAAAAAATATAAAATTTAGAAATCATAAATATTCTTATATTTAGATGTCTTAAAATTTACTCAATTTTTTTAAAATTTGAGTCGAAGATTTCGATCAATTTCTATTCTTTCTATTTTTATTAATTCTTTTGCGATCGAGATATATGGAATCATGGATCTACGTGTTTATATAGATCTTATTTATAAATTAACGAAAATGTGTATAAACTCTATTTGCGTCGCTCTAGAAGTCTTTTCCTCTAGAGTCTTTTCCTAGAAGTCTTTTCCTGCTTGCATATGACATCATCACTTTCCTTACTAGCATATGCTAATTCGGAATTTAATTTAAAAATTATATTTTGATCCGAACACTTTTTATATAAAAGTTTCACAAAATAATATTTTTTTATGAAATTTTTTTAAAAGAGAAAAATGTTGGGTGACACGTGTGCATGTACACGAGAATGAATATTTTATTTTTATCTTATTTTTATATTATCTAAACATAAAGTCAATTTTCAAAATTTTTATATCATTTTATATTATTGTATTTTTATTTTATAAATTTATTTTTCATTTACACTATTTTTATACCAATTAGACGGACCTTTAATGATCATCGTATGATAATAAAAGCAAATAAGTCCTTATGACTAGTTGTGGATCCAGGTATAAGCAATGGATATGGAAAATTTGACTGATGATTATTTTCTTGGATCGTAAAGTGACTTTTATACATAATACGACCGAGGACCCACATCCGTCATCAACTCGTCACTTGTGGTGTGAAAATGAGGTATGATTGGGTGCACAATCATGTTCCTCTCCGTCTCCGACATCTATTGTGAATACAGCTTTGGAGCTTGCAAAGCGCAAGAAATGGCAATGCCTCGTTCTTAATAAATGTATCAATTCCATGTTCTCCTAATCATCAGCGAGTGCAAAAATAAACGTCATCCAATCCACTATGAAATTTATCTCACACAAATGTTTTGCTCACAAGAAGGAAATGGGAAAAGTATGAAAATTATTTTTCCCTTAATTTTAAGTGTTTAGTTGGTAAAACATGATTTCAGGATAAAATAAGTGGCATAATGGAATTATAAATAGGCTTGTTAAATTTATCTCATGCCATTCCATTTTCTTTCCTACCATTTAAATTAATTTTGGTTGTATGCACTAGTGCTAAAATAAATATTGAATAGTTTAAAAATGACATTTTGCTTTGTAAATAAGATTAAAATTTATCAATCCTTTTTAGAAAAAAACTAATTAGTTCCGAACTAAGAAAAAATTTGTCACACCCCGTTTTTTGGTCAAAAGTGTGTAACTTTTTAATTACTCAACATGGAGTCTACGTAACCACCTTCACAGATAGAAAAAATAAATACTATTTGTGAGGAGACCATATAAGCCTACTTACAATAATAGAGCTTCATCAGTCAAATGACAAAAAGCCACTTGAAAGTACTTTAAAAATGTAGTGAAAAGAACATATATAGTCAAAAAGTGAAGACGGAGTTTCTTCCTGTCCTTATCTTCCTCCCTGCTTTCTTAAGTGGGCTTGTAAATACAAACTAGGGAGGGGTGATGGTAAAGAAGTGAGTTTTTGAGGTGAAAAATTAGGTGAGGTGAAGATGGGTGTGCAAGGGAAAGAAGATGTGTTTCTTGTTGTGCCTTTAGTGGGTTTATAAATACGAATTTATGTAAAACGATGGTACGAAGGTGAGTTTTTAAGATGAAATGATGGTTAAAAGATGAATTTTTAGCATAGGTAAAAGTGAGGGAAGCAAGGTGAAAAAAGTAAGTTTCTTAATGTACTTTCTTAAGCTGAATTTTAAAGATAAAGGTGTGTAAAGCTGATGAACTAAGTTAGGGTTTTACAATCAAAACTAGTTGGTTTGATTATTATTTTCAGTCGAATCAATTTCATAACAAGCAAGCTGAGCTGAGGCTGGCTGTGTGTTATGAGCTATGTAAGTCATGTGTACCTAAGTATATGATGATAATGTTAATAACGTATCAATAGAATGAGTTATCAGAGCATATAAGAATATGCCTTTTTTTTAGTGGACCGTAAAATTAGAATTAGGTTGTTCATCATGTTAGGACGTGTTAGTTATTATTTTTGAGTGGTTTAGTAGGCTTAGAACATATCACTCAGAGTTAGGACATTATTATTTTATTTTATGGTATTTTATTATGTTTTATTTTGTATTTTTATAAATTTATGTATTATTATTGATTAGTGAGCGAGTCAAATTTTAATTATAAAATTACCCCGGTGTTTATCGTTTCCCCCCACCTTTTCCCCAAACCCTCGGGATTGACCCCAAAACCTCCCCTTGCTTTCGACTGTCGCCTGAGACTGCTGCCGGCAGCACCACCCCTGGCCACCATGTCACCATCCACCTCCCTCACCTCATAAGCATCCCCCTCACCTACCCCTCCTTCTCCATCTTCTCCTTCCTCCATCTGTTGCTCACTGCCACCACCCTGTTGTTGGAGCACTGCTGCCGTTTGACCAATTCCTCCTCATCCACCAACCGACTTCACCCTCCCCTACTCTTTCCTCCTCTCTTTCCCTATCCTTCCCTCTATCCACACCCCACCCCTCCCTTTGCTTGATTGGCGCTGGCAGCAATTATCACCGTTGGCGATTTTCAGCCAGCCACCAACCATCACCGTCTACCCTACCTCCCTATCTAGCCCTAGCCCTTCCTAGCCATCCTCCTCATTGTGCAGCAACAACCATCACCCCTCAACACCGTCTGCGAGCCGCAGCTTGGCGTCGCCGTCGTCGACGATTCGATTCTAAATCACGGTGAAATATTTTTACTCCTCCAATTTTAGGGTTTTAATTTATTTTTATCATTTTGCATATCATCGATAATTTTTATGAATTATTCATTATCTCTGTTAATAATTATTAATCGTGTAAATCCATGATAATTGTGTGTTGAATTGCTAATTTCTTAGGTGATGTCACGATCGATAATGATTAAAAATAGTTTGAATTACTTGAATATGAATTGTTATATAAAATTGATGATGTGTATTGTGTTATAATTGTGTCAATTAACTATTTAGTGATTAGAAAGTTAATTCATAATAGAAATTGCATGTGGAATGTCATAATTATGATCACAATGTTAATTGCATAAAAAATGTCATAATTAGGTTACAATGTTAATTGCATAAAAAATGTCATAATTAGGGATTACTAAATATAATTAAGGGTAAAATAGCATAATTAGAATTAGTAAACTTATTTAAGTGTAAAATATCATAAGTAGGGTTACTAAGCTAATTAAATGAAAAATATCACCATTAGAGTTACTAAGTTAATTAGATGTGAACTTTTATCAATTTGATTATGTTATGTATCATATTTTATTTTGGATGTTGTGTATCACGTTTGGTTTGATATTAGGAGTGTGATTATATTCATAATCATTCATTTCACACATGCATCACATAGTTAACATAGATATTAGTGTGTAGTTTGGTTGTATATGTATAGAGTAGGAGCTCGCTGCCTATGTGCATGGCCTAGCTTAGAGGTTTTACCTGGTCCGTTTATGACTCGTTCCCTTTTTTTTGCTTTACTCTATTGTGGTTTGTTTTACTATTGTAAGACCTGTTAAGTAGTATTTTATTGAAATTCACTTAGCACATATCATTTAGATGACTATTTTCCGAATTAATAACCTTCGAGAATGAAATCTCTCGAATCTGATTTCCAAAACAAGATCTATCACAAATTGTCTTCGAGCCTATAATATTAAAGTTATATATAATTTTATCAAGTTTTCAGTGAGATGAGAGTTTTTAGTGAAACGAGAAATAGTGAACTGGCTTGCACGTACCATGAACGGGTGCACATGTCAATCACAATGGGTTCTAGATTAGTGAGAGCGTTATTATATTCTCGAGGGATTCTGACAACTCTACATTCTGAGTTTTCTCACACCCTGAGAAAGGTAGAGGTTTACGAGTACTATTTAGTATAGCGCACATTCGAACATGTGGTTCAAAGGGTACTGAAGACGACTATTTGAGACTACTCGGCCTTCGTACCCAGGACCATAAGATATATGGAAGAAATGAGAGAGCTTAGGATATACTGGTTGTAAAACCCACGATTCGAGTTAGGGTTTTATATTCAGAACCGGTCGGGTCGACCGTTATTTTTTTCGAGTTGAGTCAGTTTCAGGACACGTGTACCGAGCCGATGCCAGTCGCGTGTATGAGCTATGAGGGTCATGCGTACCCAAGTATATGATGATAACGTCATGAACACAGCAGAACAGAATGAGTTATCAGATATATGAGAGTATGCCAGTCATTTTTTATTATTATTTTTATATATAGTGGATCGTAGAATTAGTATTAGGCCGTTTACCGCGTTAGGACGCGTTCGGGCAGTCTGGGTGGGTTGTTAGTCATAGAGCATATCATTATAATATTGTGGTGTTGTTTGATTTTACGGGATTTTTTCCCGATTTTTATGAATTTTTTAGGATTTAATACGACTTAGTTATTATACTTGACTCGAGCCGGAGACGAGTCAAGTAATATTTACGACCTTGCCACCACACACCCCGCGCCTTCTTTTCTTCCCCAAACCAAACCCCGACGCCGCCCCTGTGCAGCGTCGCCGCCGCCGCTGTCGGCGCCGCCCGGCCGCCGATCGTCGCCGCCCAGCTCCGCCACGGCGTCGCCGTGCCACCCCGACCAGCCCCGGCCGCTGCCAGGCCGCCGCGACGGCGGAATCGCCACGCCTAGCGCCGCGACTGCCTTTGGTCGCGTCGCCGATTCTGCCGCCGGCGACCGTCGCAGCCGTCATCCCGTGGTCGCCTCAGCACCACCGACCACCTAGCGGCCTTCCCCGACCGGAGCGGAGGCCATCGCCGCCCTGGCCGGCCGGATCTAGCGACCCATCGCCGCCGGCCCTGTTTTAGCCATTTTCCGGCGAGCCGCCACCTCCGTTGGCCGCGTCGACCTCGTAGATGAGTCGGGCTCGCCGAGCCGGTTCCGAGGGTACCCTACATGACCCCTATCCAGCTAGTAGATACCACCGGCAATAGTCGCCGGAAAACCACCGGAAGTCGCCGGAAAACCGCCAGTAGCTGCCGGAAAACCGCCGGAAAATCGGAATTTCTGGAATTCGCCGGAATTCACCGGATCTTCCGTGGGGCTCACCCGGTGGAGCCCGATCGAGCTTCGGACGCCGATGAGCGCCGAATTTGAGCTCCGAGACGCGCGACGGAACCCTAGCCGTCGCCGATTGCCGACGACGTGAGGTATAATTACCTCCGATTTGATTATTTAAAATTGATGATAATTGTTAGCATAGCGTGCTAGGGTTGATTAATTATCATGATTAATGTCTTGACCATGAATAAAGTAAAGATGTGCATGATGAGATTGTTAGTGAATGAATAGTAAGTGATCTAATGAGGTAGATCGAGTTGAGCATGCTAATCGAGTAATGTAACTTAGGAAAAATACAATAAAATTGGTAGGAATAGGATGGGTAGAATTATTTTCATATTTATGATTAGTGATGTGATTAATGTTTAATGATGGATGAAACGATGAGTTGCATGATGAGATTAAGTGTGAGTGAAGAGTAAGCGATCTAATGAAGTAGATCAGGTCAGAGCACGATAAGTGACCACGACATAAGTTACAGACACGTAATAAAATTAGTATGAATAGGATGAGCTAGGATTAATTAATTTTTATGATTTTCTGATTGTTATGTTGATGGATGCTTGCATTGTGATTGTGATGTTATTGAGTTTGATGCATCATTTAGTTAGCGGGCGTTAGTATTTAGTTTTGATGTGTAGGTACGGAGTAGGAGCTCGCCGCTTAGGCGCGATGACACGCTTGGAGCTTCTACCAGGTCCGTTTAGGACTCGTCTCTGATTTACTCTTTTCTATTGTATGTTTAATTTATTGCCTGCAGGACGGGTTAAGTGGCGCTTTATCGGATCCCACTTAACTCGGGCCCATTTAATCGAACATTTTCCGGATTAATAACCCCTCGAGGATGAGATCCCTCGAGGATGATTTCGAAACCAAGATCCACCACAAGTTGCCTTCGGGCCTATTATATAAATCCCTACCCAGCCCTATATATATATGTAGTTTTCGCGTTTTCAGTGAGACGAGAGATGGAGAAATCGACTGCACGTACCATGCAGAGGATGCCGTGACAGTCAAAGCGGGCTCTGGATTAGTGCCAGCGGACTGTTCCATTCCCGAGGGATCCTGACAACTCCGCGTTTGAGTTCCTCACACCCGGAGAACGTGGAGGTTTACGGGTACTGTTTAGTACAGCGCATGTCCGGACTTGTGGTTCAAAGGGTACTAAAGGCGACTGCCTGAGAGTACTCGGCCTTCGTGCTCAAGGCCAGGAGAAATATGGAGGTAAGGAGAGGGCTTGGGATAAAGTTTCACGAGAAGTACTGAAAAAGAAGTGTTGAGAGTAGCACAGTACCAGCAGCAGTAAGTTCGGGATGCTACCGGGTCTGCAGCCCAGTGGCTCCTCAGTAGTGCCCTTCAGAGTGTTCACGTGGAGTATGATGTTTTCTTTCATATGAGAGTTTGCTCTCATAGCCAGCTTGTTATAGTTATTTTATTTTCCGGACCAGTAACACTTGTTACTGACGTGTTTTTATACTATATGTAGGTAATAATCACGAGTTGGAGGAGCCAGCTTGGACGGAGGAGCAATGAGGTCTTGTACACACACATGTTAGATTTCTGAATGTTTAATTTTGTGTTATTATGTTATTATATTGTGAATGACATGTTCAAATGCATGAGACATGATAGAATGTGAAATGATCAGAGTAGCGCAGCAAAAGTGTGATGGGTTAGGAGCCCAAAGTTCAGAGAATGATGAATATAATAGATTAGAAGTATGTGTGAATGCTATCGTTGCTATACGTATATATGTTTGAATATACGTTTTTGACAGGGTGGCCCCTAATTACATTTTTAGGGGAAATTCTGTCCCTTTTATTTTATAATTTTTACTAATTTTGATTGTAATTGTGTTGGTGTGAAGTTTAGGTTGCATGTCATCCATGTAGTATCATGTTAGGGTTTTATGAATTTATCCATACATGACAAGTCGTATCTACATCTTAAGACGCCGAGATTGGATCCGTATGAGTTAGGTTCGGGTTAGCCAACCTAACCGGGGCCTGTAACATGCCGGTTCGGTTCACGAGCGTGAACCGGATTTGGGGTGTTACATTGGTAGTCCTAAGGGATAGAAAAGAAACATGGGGAGATGTCGAGAGAGGCATTAGCAAACTAGTCAATTCATGATGTTGTTGGGTTTGCGACCCGATGGCTCCCCAGTAGTTGCCCTTATGAGAATTCAATAAAAGATTTATATGGTTTTTCTTCAAAATGAGAGTTAGGTCTCATTTGTCAGTTTGCTATAGTTATTTTGTGACCAGTAACACTCGTTAGTGACGATTTTTAGTATATATATAAATGATGATTAGAAGTCTGATATGCCAACTTGGACGCTTTGTGCAGACACAAATATGATACGAAATGTGTTTGATCTGATATACGATTTTGGTTATGATGTATTATGATTTGATATATTATATTATATTAAAATAACTTAAAACTGTTAAGAATGTTGTGATAATGTGATAGAGGAGATAATGGGTCAAGACCAACTTATAAATGTGACTCTGTGATGATATAATAGATGTGATAGATAAAACAAATAGATATGTCAAGACCCGATTCATGTTTTGGATGTTGTATGATAAAAACTATTAGGTGTTATTAATTCAAGAATTGTCTATGGAATGTTGTTTTTATATATATTGTTATTTTGGCAAGTTGGCCCCCTTATTGTACTTTTAAGAGAAATTCTGTCCATTTTATTAAGAAATTTTATCAATTTTATCGTAATTATTTTTTAGTATGAATGGAGTGTCATGTCATTCACACAGTATCCTCAATAAAGTTCCTTGCATTTAATACATACATAACGATATTTATCTTCAATCTCAAGACGTTAAGAGTAGATTCATTCGGGTTAAGTTTGAGTTGACTAACTTAATCAAGTAACCCGTAACATTCCGATTTGGTTCGCGAGTGAGCTGGATTTTGAGTGTTACAAGGTGTAATATTGTACTTCTTAAGTGATTTTCTAAATACAAATTTAGGTGTGTGATAGTGGGGAGGTGGGTTATTGAGCAAAAAATTATGTGAAGCAAAGGTGAGAGAGGAAGGTGAGTCTCTACACTTCATGTGAGGTGAAGCTGGACGAGGAAGGTGCACAATAAGAAACCCACATTTATCTTGCCTAAGTTCTTGATCAAAAACTTACTTCTCTACTATCGCTTCACCTAAGTTCGTATTCAAAAAATCATTTAAGAAGATAAGGTGAATTGTAATGAGGTGAGTTCTTAAGGTGAAATAATAGTTGGGAGATGATTTTTTTAGTTGAGGTAAAGGTGGGGGAAAAGGTGAAAAATATGGGTTTCTTAATGTGTTTCTTAAGTAAGATTCTTAATACGAACTTAGATAAAGTGATGGTGGGGAAGGAAGGTAAAAAAAGTGGGTTTCTTACTATAATTTTTAAGTGGGTTTTTAAATACAAACTTAGGTGTTTAATAATGGAGAGGTGGATTTTGAGTGAAAACTTATGTGAAATGAAGGAGAGAGGAAAGTGAGTTTACTAGTTCAAGGTTGAAGATTTGGCTTGGCTTTACTAATTAGGGAATTTAGTTGATTTGGTGCAGGTTCCAACCGATTTCAACTTGACTTGGCACTAATCAATGAAATCTGAGTTGGTTGGATAGAAAATGAAGCCAATTTCAATAATTTTAAGAGTCAAATCAAATGCACGTGGTTGTAAAAATTGACCGATTTCGAGTGGAATCACATAATTTAAATCGGATTGAAATGATTCCGCTTCAAAAAAGTGAGGAAAAAGTTTAAAAGTTTATATGAACATTGAAATAGAGATACACAACGATATAAAGGTTTAACTGAGGAAATAATTGAAATGATTTTTCAGTCCACTAAAGGGATTCATGACATTCCCACACCAAAAAAAATGTATCCTGAGCAGCTGATAGTGGGTTTGGTCATCTGTCCCATGGACAATCCAGCCCATTTCTACGAGCAAAAGCGGCCCATAGCTGATTTCAACCCGATTCAAACGCTCCGCCCATTTCTACTGAGCCGAGGCCAGGCCAAGAAATTAATCGGGGCGTCCGATTTTATTCAAGGGTTATTAAGATAATAATTCAGATGAATCCATTACCTTTGTTAAATTTTATTTAATTATATATAATTTTTAATTTGATTCAATTTGCCGTTTGTGAAGTGTTTGTTTGTTTCGATCGAATACTAGATCTGTTTATTGATGTTCTATTTAATGGAATGTTAATTGTCTAATGTAGACATATATATTGTATTAGGCAATGTTAGTACATATTGTTATAATAATTATTTTTAGTGTCTTGCTCTATAATAATTTTAAATTCATATAGATTATAGACATTAGAATTTGTATAATCATGTTTTTGTTTATATATCGTAACAAAATAAATGTTGAAAATAATTTTGGTAACAAATACTTTAAGGAGATGAAAAAACATTATATTATTTTTATTATTATTATAAACTGTAGTATAATATTTTAAATCCGATCAAATCTGTTCCGATCCGGTTGATCTATATATATATATCATAGTACAAAACTACTACCACTTAAAAAGTCGTCGTATGATCAAACGAGGGTGGATGAAAGTCTTCCTTTCCAATTTATTTTTCATTGTGCATTTTCCTGGTACCAAATTTCTTCCTTGATCTATCCTTATTCATGAGATTCCACTCCAAATAATTGGTCAAAATCTGAAACTATATTTGTGAATTTTGCACCACACGCAAGATCTTGCATCTGGGGGTTCTTCTCTCCTCTCGTTCCCGCGGTGGGCTCAAGATAACCACCCACTCTTCTAAGAGCACAGATAAATCACACTTTCTTTTGGAAACTCTTTCTTGAAGGTTAGTTAAGAGACACAATGATGCTTATCTTTAATCACAAATATATTATTATATATAATAAAATTAATAATAATGACAATTGTAAAATACATCAGATGTTGAATTACTTGGGCTCAGATTAGATCAACAATGTCATACACTTGCGCCCTTAAAAAATAAGTTATGGATGAACATTTCTTAAGTTATATATATATATATATATATATATATATATATATAGCTATATAATTTGGATAATATGAGTTGTTAAGCTGTAGATTATGCACTTTTTTTGCCATGCATTAGATCTCGAGATTCATATTTCAATTTTTGAGTTTTATCACATGGTTGAGAATGAGTATGTCATATATAGCAAGTTGATTATATATATTTGTCTAATATGAACTGCTTAAAAGGCAGCTTACCTATTCTCAATTATATAATAAATAACGAAATTCAAAATATAAAATTTGAGATACATCACACAGTCAAAAAGTGCATGAGCTACTAATATATATTCTTTATTAAGCTTAAATAATGAGAATTAAGAAAACATTATCAAATTTAGGTATTGGAAAATTTGAGCTCAATTCGAGAAATGATTTCAAAAAATAAGTTTTTTGAGTTCGAAAGAGTTTGATAAGAAGAAAATAAAATATGTAGTAAACTTTTGATTCTTATAAGGATAAAAAAATGGATATTAAATCATAATTAATGCGACATTAGCAGAGTATGGATGATAATATTATTTTCAGTTAAGAAAAAATATCATCAAATTTAGGTATAGAAAATTTTGAGCTTAATTTGAGAAATGATTTCAAAGAATAAGTTTTTCGAGTTAAGAAGAGTTTGATAAGAAGAAAATAAAATATGTAGTAAACTTTTGATACATGCATAGATTAAAAAATAAATATCAAATTATAATCAATGCGATGTTAGCAAGGAAGATAATATTATTTTGAATTTGAAATTTAATGATTATCTTAAACTCCCGGGATCATACCATAATTGATAAAAAAGTTCCCTTGCCTGTCCCACAGGTTGGGCCCACGTTGAATAGCCCAAACCCAACAAACAAAACAAAAGAAAAAAGAGAATGAGGAAATTGCATACACTCCTTCTTCATCAATCGTATTTCCCCAGACCCACCCAATGACTATTAAAATTACGAAAAAACGACGAAATAGTTATCAATACCATATTCAAAACACCCACAAATAGGGAGGGGAAGAGTCGTCGTACGTATTCCCTCGCTCGCCTCGTCCGCCCCCGCCGCTTCCTCCCCCTCCCACCAATCCCTTCCGACGCCATTAATCCTCGTCTTCTTCGAACTCTCTTCGTCTCAAATCTCTTTTACATTTTCGGTGGTCGTTTGAAGCCCCACCCCCCGGGCTGTTACCCGAGACATCGGCACTTGCTTGCGAGGCAATCGGAAGGTCTCTGCTTGGCGCCGTTTGGTCCTGCGGTTTAGGGTTTTCAATTTGGTGCGTTGGTGACTTTGTTTGGAATTTGGGGTTTTCTTTGGGCTGGTTGGAGGAGGAGGGCGGCCGCTGGCTGTTGCCCGGTCTATTTGTGGACAATCGATATTGGTTTGGTTTTTGGTGTCTGGAGTTGGAATTGGTGTGGGAATTGGCTTGTTTGGGTTTGGCGCCGCCGGCGCGTGGGGCGGTGGTGGGGTGCGATTGGGATTGGTGTGGTTTGTTGTTGCTGTGACGTTTTGCACCAATTCGGTGGTCTGTTGTGGGCGACTCCTGGGGACGATGAGGGGCTGCTAGAAGGGTTTTTCGATTCTTGGTTTTCGCTTTTTGTGGAGAATGGTGGTGTAGGGTGGGATTTGTTCTTGTTCCTTTTCTTTGGATCCTCGGTGTCTCTTCAATTAAGGACGCTGCGACGAAACAGGTTCATATTTCTCTTATAGTTGCTGTTTGATTCTGTTTTTCGAGAGTATATACTGTGAAGTGGACAATCTTTCGCTTCGGAATTTTTTCTTGGTTTTTTAAGAAGTGTGCTGCACCCATCAAGTGCTAGTATTGGAGTGCACCGGCGGAATTAGGGGTTCGGAATTTGTTGCTGGAGGAGGTTTTTTTTTCAAGAGAAAGTAGACTAGGGTTTTGAAGTTTTATGTGGACAGTAGGCTACAAATCTTAGTTGGACAGAAGGTATTGTCATGACTTTTAGTAAGTGAACGTGGGAGAGGCTGCAAGTTTGTTTGATTGACAGAGATTACACAAGAGAAGCGTAATTCACGGTTGTTCCACATAGTCCTTGTCATCTATGGTGGTCTGTGATTGCAATGGACAAAAGTGAACCTGCCTTAGTGCCAGAATGGCTCAGAGGAATCAGTGGAGGCACAAATGGTGGTGGCAATTCCCTCCACCATATAGCATCTTTTTCGCATTCTGGTATGAAATTTATGTTCCACAATTTGTTATTGCGAACTTCATGTTAGATGTCTTGAATTTATGCGTGTCTTTTTTGTTCTATATTGCAGATGATTATTCTACGTCAAATTCCACAAGAAGCAAGGCTCACGTTCAAAATGGTAACAACAGTTCCCGTACCTCAAACAGAAAGTCTTCTCACTTTCGAAGAAGATGTATCGGGCTTGCCAAACCGGTTCCAATGGTACCCAATATGAGCACTTTCCGGCCAAGTAGATGCCGTCGGCGACTGTTGTCGGAAGAAACCGGCGAGGGGAGGTGCCAGAAAAACCACTAAAGCCGCCGAAAAGTTGCCAGAACTTGACGGAAAACCGGATTCACAGGAGTTTGCCGGATCTTCCGCGGGGCTCACCCAGTCGAGCCCGATCGAGCCCGATCGGACGTCGGATGCCGAGCAACCGAATTCGAGCTCCGAGACCCGCGACGGAACCCTGGCTCGTCGCCGATTGCCGACGACGCGAGGTATAATTACCTCCGATTTGATTATTTAAAATTGATGATGATTGTTAGCATAGCATGCTAGGATTGATGTAGATGTCATGATAGACATGGCGGACGTATGAAGTGATAAGTTACATGATGTGATTGATAGTGCATGGAGGATAAGTGATCTAATGAGATAAGTAAATATGAGCATGCTAATCGAGTATGACGTAACTTAGAAAAATAGTATAAAATTGGTATGAATAGGATGACTTAGAATTATTTTCACATTATGATTACTTGACTGTTGATGGATGTTATTCGTATTGTGTGATGTTTATTGAGTTTGATGCATCATTTAGTTAGCGGGCGTTAGTATTTAGTTTTGATGTGTAGGTACGGAGTAGGAGCTCGCCGCCTAGGCGCGATGACACGCTTGGAGCTTCTACCAGGTCCGTTTAGGACTCGACTCTGTTTTACGTCTTTCTATTGTATGTTTATCTTATTATTTGCAGGACGGGTTAAGTGGCGTTTTATTGGATCCCACTTAACTCGGGCCATCTAGCCGAACAGATTTCCGGATTAATAACCCCTCGAGGATGAGATCCCTCGAGGATGATTTCGAAAACAAGATCCACCACAAGTTGCCTTCGGGCCTATTATATAAATCCCTACCCAGCCCTATATATATGTAGTTTTCGCGTTTTCAGTGAGACGAGAGATGGAGAAACCGACTGCACGTACCATGAGCGGATGCCGTGACAGTCAAAGCGGGCTCTGGATTAGTGCCAGCGGACTGTTCCATTCCCGAGGGATCCTGACAACTCCGCGTTTGAGTTCCTCACACCCGGAGAACGTGGAGGTTAACGGGTACTGTTTAGTACAGCGCATGTCCGGACTTGTGGTTCAAAGGGTACTAAAGGCGACTGCCTGAGAGTACTCGGCCTTCGTGCTCAAGGCCAGGAGAAATATGGAGGTAAGGAGAGGGCTTAGGATAAAGTTTCACGTGAAGTACTGAAAAAGAAGTGCCGAGAGCGGCACAGTACCAGCAGCAGATCAGTAAGTTCGGGATGCTACCGGGTCTGCAGCCCAGTGGCTCCTCAGTAGTGCCCTTCAGAGTGTTCACGTGGAGTATATGATGTTTTCTTTCATATGAGAGTTTGCTCTCATAGCCAGCTTGTTATAGTTATTTTATTTTCCGGACCAGTAACACTTGTTACTGACGTGTCTTTATACTATATGTAGGTAATAATCAGAGTTGGAGGAGCCAGCTTGGACGGAGGAGCATTGTTGTCGCTTGCACACATGTCAGTCGATTGAGTGGTTATATTTTGTTTATGATACTATTATATTGCGGATGTTGTGAAATGCTAAGACATGGTATGATATGATTGAATGTCATGAGATGATGATAAGATATGATGATGTGACATGATTGAATGCTAAGACACGATGACAGATTGTGTGAATGAAGTTGCGTGATGTATAGATACATGTTTACATATATGTTTATATATAGTATTTTGACAGGGTGACCCTAATTGCACTTTTAGGGGAAATTCTGTCCGTTTTATTTTAGAATTTTCATCGATTTTGATCGTAATTGTGATGGTGTGTAATTTAGTTTGCATGTCATCCATGTAGTATCATGTTAGGATTTTGTGCATTCATCCATGCATGACGAGTAATATCTTCATCTTAAGACGCCGAGATTAGATCCGCGCGAGTTGGGTTCGGGTTAGCCGACCTAACCGGGGCCTGTAACATGCCGGTTCGGTTCACGAGCATGGATCCGGATTTAGGGGAGTTACAGGATTGGTATCAGAGCCACTCTCGGCCGGCTCGATGGAGATGTAAGATGCACTGGCAGGTGCCGTGTGTGCAAAGACTGC
>JAURVB010014222.1:0-12510 GCA_033002965.1 Piper betle | reverse complement strand
ATTTTAATATATTTTTTTCATATTTTCCAGATATATTTCATAATATTGACATGAGTCAGGACCAAATCAAATTTTTTATTTTTAAAACTACCCTTCTCGAAAAAAAATAAAAAAATAAGGGTAAAATAGCATAAAATAAAATAATACATTAAAATTCGATTATTTTATTTTTAGGTATTTTCCTGTATTTTTTATATTTTTTCAGGATTTTTTTCTTAAAAAAGTACAGGAAAATACCAGAAAATAAAATAATCGAATTCTAATGGATTATTTTTATTTTATGGTATTTTACCCTTATTTTTATTTTTTTTGAGAAGGGTAGTTTTAAAATAAAATTTTGATTCGGTCCCGACTCTGTGCCAATATTATGAAATATATATCAAAAAATATGAGAAAAATAGATTAAAAATATCATATGAGAAAATAATTAATTATAACTCAATTATTTTATTTTATGGTATTTTATTATATTTTTATATTTTTTGGGATATATTTCTTAATATTGACTCGAGTCGAGAAACAAGTCAAGTTTTTATTACGAAATTGCCATCGAATCGTTCCCCCCCCCCCCCCAATCGTCCCCTCCTCTACTTTTGCCACTCCACCCCAACCACCGGCAACCGCCGCCCGCCATCACCTACACCACCGGCTCCATCGCCTCCATCGACTCCAACGCCGGCTACGTCTTTTGAAGCTGCAATCTTTTGGAAACTCCATCGAGTCGGTGGCTCTGTTTCTCCCGGACACTGTGCAGCACTGCCGCCGTGAGGCGTTGGCTTGGGAGTCTGGTGAGGAAGCGATCGCCGGCGAGTCCACCGTTATCATTTCCTCAATCAATGCCGTCGACACCGGCTAAGTTGGCTGTGGCGGGCTTGGCCGGGATGACGTGGGTGGCGGGCTTCGCCAGGATTCCATGGAAAGACGACGCCATTGTGGCCAGGGGAAGGGATGGGCTTGGTGGAGACGAAGGAAGGGGAGAGGTGCGTCGGAGAAGATAAAGAGGGTAGGTGTACCATCGTCGTCTCCACCGCCATCGTGGCCGAGGAGGACTCCACCGGCGATGGCGGATTGCACGCCGCGAAGGAGCAAATTGCAGTGAAACAGAGGAGGGCGCGATTTTATTCCCAGCCGTCGGATCTCAATCGGACGGCTCTAAACAAATTCGAGCACAGCCATGTTCACGGACCCTTATATAATAAAACAAACCAAACTGGTTTAAACTTCTTCAACTCTGAAGACATTAAACTAGTTAAAAAATTAAAAACTTAGTAAAAAACTTACCACAATTACACTTACCCCTTGACACAGATTATTTAATAGTTGAATGCGATGGATGTGATCAAGGATGGGGTGCTATTCTTTTAAAAAGAACATAAATACGCACCTAAAACAGAAGAATCAATATGCAGGTACGGAAGTGGAAAATATACATCAACTTTTTCCTCATATATATATATATATATATATATATATATATATAATTTATACCATTAATGTGAAAGATATAGATAAGAGATCAGAAGGTAAATTTGTTAGGTTTGTCTCACATTGGTTGTAAAGATTATTGGTGGGCTAATGAGAACATTTTAATTTTTGAGTTAGCTTTTCGGATTAAGAGAGACCCGTAACACCTATTGCGAGTTTTTTTTAATTATATAAAGTCCCTTTTGAGGGCTTGAATGGCCTAATAGTAGTATCGGAGTATGGTGGGGCTTAAAGGGCCGAACAAGTGGTATTAGAGTTGGGTTTCCTACACCGATTATTGTTGTTTTCTTTATGGATTATACTTGATGATTTAAAGAGGTTGGTGCGCCGTTTGATTTAAGGGGTGTGTCACACGATGATAGTTTCGAGTCACACCCGATGTGTGAAGAGGAGTTATTGGGTTTCTCCGACATTAGTCATAGAAGTTATTGGTGATTTGTATATAGGCTAATAAGAAATTAATTTTTGAGCTAGTTTTTAGATTAAGAGAAGCTCGTGACACCTATTGCAAGTTTCTTTTAGTTATTTAAAGTCCCTTTTGAAGGCCCGAAAGGTCTATACAGTTATTTTGGAGCTTGGGTAGGGACCGATAGGCCATAACAAAATTAGAGATGCCAAAAGAATATAGAGGTTGAGACGTTTTTAAAAATGGTTTAGCTAAAGTACGTGTCCACGAATGGAGATATGTGTGTGTCGAAAAGTGTCCACGTGGATGAACCTTTAAAATTTGGATTCGAGGATCAAAATGTCAATCTGCAATCAGTAGGAGAAAATTCTTTTAAGATGAAAAAAAAGGTACGAGGAAAAATGAAAAAAAGGAAAAAATTGGTTGGTCATCGACGTAGTGGGTACGCTGGACGTGCCACGATTGATAGCATGCAGGGTATGGCGTATAAGAAATTTTGTTCGAAAAAGACGACGACTTTAACACAAGTATTGCCCGATAAGATGACGATGGCAGACAAGATATGGATGGTGATAATTGTATTTTGATTTCTATGGTGGGCCTTGCGTTTGATCAAGATTTTTGTTTTATCCTGAGGAATTTTTTTTGTTTTATTGTGTAGGAAAAAAATGTTTTATTTCATTGGAATAAAAGAGCTTTTTTACGAGAAAAAATAATGGATTTTTAATATTATTGGTGAGTGAAAAAAATCAAGTATAATTAGTATAAAAGAGAAACAATTATGAATTATCTTAACTATCCCTAATTAAATTTAAATTTGAAAATAAAAAAATTAAATATAATCACCGCCACTGTGGGGGGCGGCCAAGTCCGGTGTAAAACCCGCGACTCGAGTCAGGGTTTTACGTTACCGAACCAGTCGGTTCAACCGTTGGTTCGAGTCGAATCAGTTTCATAAACCGCGTGCTGAGTCGAGGCCAGCCGTGAGTTATGAGCGATGAGAGTCAGGTGTACCTGAATATATGATGATAACGTCGAGAAGATGGTGAGATATGAGTTATCAGAATATATGAAAGTATGCAGTATTTTTTTCTTTTATATGTTTGATCGTAGAAATAGTTTTAGGCCGAATAACGCGTTAGGACGCGTTGGATTATATTCGGGTGGGTTATTAGTTATAGAGCATGCCATTTGGATGTTGTTGTGTTTGTTTTATTTAATGGAATTTTTCCATATTTTTCTAGATTTTTTTAGAATTTATTACGAACTAGTTATTATTTTGACTCGAGTAGGAATCGAGTCAATACTTATTTACGAAACTGCCACTAGAGAATTTCTTCTCCCACCCGACCCTTCTTCACCCAAACCCTCGCCGTTGTGTGCTGCCGCCGCCGACACCGCACTGCCGCCGATCGACGCCACTCCGCCTTGCCGTGCCGTCGTCGTGCTACCCCGATCGACCCGGGCCTGTAACACCCCAAATCCGGTTCACTCGGAACCGAACCGGCATGTTACAGGCCCCGGTTCGGTCGGCTAACCCGAACCTAACTCATGCGGATCCAATCTCGGCGTCTTAAGATGAAGATACGATCCGTCATGAATGAATAAATGCACAAAATCCTAACATGGTACTACATGAATGACATGCAAACCAAATTTCACACCATCACAATTACGAGCAAAATCGATGAAAATTTCGAAGTAAAACTGACAGAGTCTCCTCTAAAAGTGCAATTATGGGCCCACCCTGTCAAAATAATATATATACAAATATATCGGCATGCATTAACAATCACACAGAATCTCATTTATAACGTATTCATTCTGAAGCTCAACCCACTACGCTTCCGCTGCTCAACTCTGATCATATTTTGCATTCTGTTATCGTGTCTTAGCATTTCATTCACATCATATCATCATGCTCAAACATTTAATCATGTCATTCACAAAATAATAACATAATAATACAATATTAAACATTCAGAAATCTAACATGTGTGTGTGCACAAGACCTCATTGCTCCTCCGTCCAAGCTGGCTCCTCCAACTCGTGCTTATCACCTACATATAGTATAAGAAACACGTCAGTAACAAGCATTACTGGTCCGGAAAATAAAATAACTATAACAAACTGGCTATGAGAGCAAACTCTCATATGAAAGAAAACATCATACTCCACGTGAACACTCTGAAGGGCACTACTGAGGAGCCACTGGGCTGCAGACCCAGTAGCATCCCGAACTTACTGATCTGCTGCTGGTACTGTGCTACTCTCAGCACTTCTTTTTCAGTACTTCTCGTGAAACTTTATCCTAAGCCCTCTCCGAACCTCCATATCTCTCCTGGCCTTGAGCACGAAGGCCAAGTACTCTCAGGCAGTCGCCTTTAGTACCCTTTGAACCACAAGTCCGGACATGCGCTGTACTAAACAGTACCCGTAAACCTCCACGTTCTCCGGGTGTGAGGAACTCAAACGCGGAGTTGTCAGGATCCCTCGGGAATGGAACAGTCCGCTGGCACTAATCCAGAGCCCGCTTTGACTGTCACGGCATCCTCTGCATGGTACGTGCAGTCGGTTTCTCCATCTCTCGTCTCATCTGAAAACGCGAAAACTACTATATATAGGGCTGGGTAGGGATTTATATAATAGGGTCTCCCCTAAAAGTGCAATTATGGGCCCACCCTGTGAAAATAAAATATATATATATAAATATACACACATGCATCCATGATTTCATTCACACAAAATCTAACATATTATGAATTCATTCTGAAGCTTGGGTCTCAACCCACTACGCTTCCGCTGCTCAACTCTGATCATATTTTGCATTCTGTTATCGTGTCTTAGCATTTCATTCACATCATATCATCATGCTCAAACATTTAATCATGTCATTCACAATATAATAACATAATAATACAATATTAAACATTCAGAAATCTAACATGTGTGTGTACAAGACCTCATTGCTCCTCCGTCCAAGCTGGCTCATCCATCTCGTGCTTATCACCTACATATATATAAGAAAAACGTCAGTAACAAGCGTTACTGGTCCGGAAAATAAAATAACTATAACAAACTGGCTGTGAGAGCAAACTCTCATCTGAAAGAAAACATCATACTCCACGTGAACACTCTGAAGGGCACTACTGAGGAGCCACTGGGCTGCAGACCCGGTAGCATCCCGAACTTACTGCTCTGCTGCTGGTACTGTGCTACTCTCAGCACTTCTTTTTCAGTACTTCTCATGAAACTTTATCCTAAGCCCTCTCCGAACCTCCATATCTCTCCTGGCCTTGAGCACGAAGGCCGAGTACTCTCAGGCAGTCGCCTTTAGTACCCTTTGAACCACAAGTCCGGACATGCGCTGTACTAAACAGTACCCGTAAACCTCCACGTTCTCCGGGTGTGAGGAACTCAAACGCGGAGTTGTCAGGATCCCTCGGGAATGGAACAGTCCGCTGGCACTAATCCAGAGCCCGCTTTGACTGTCACGGCATCCTCTGCATGGTACGTGCAGTCGGTTTCTCCATCTCTCGTCTCACTGAAAACTCGATAAAACTATATATATAGGCCTGGGAAGGGATTCATATAATAGGCCCGAAGGCAACTTGTGGTGGATCTTGTTTTCGAAATCATCCTCGAGGGATCTCATCCTCGAGGGGTTATTAATCCGGAAAATATTCGGTTAAATGACCCGAGTTAAGTGGGATCCAATAAAACACCACTTAACCCGTCCTGCAAATAATAACATAAACATACAATAGAAAAGCGTAAAACAAGACGAGTCCTAAACGGACCTGGTAGAAGCTCCAAGCGTGTCATCGCGCCTAGGCGGCGAGCTCCTACTCCGTACCTATACATCAAAACTAAATAATAACGCCCGCTAACTACATGATGCATCAAACTCAATAAACATCAATCACAATCAATAATCATAAATATGAAAATAATTCTAACTCATCCTATTCCTACCAATTTTATTATATTTTTCCTAAGTTACATTACTCGATTAGCATGCTCAACTCGATCTACCTCATTAGATCACTCACTATTCATTCTCAATTAATTGCATCATGCAATCATCACTACACTCATACTCATACATTTATCATGACAATTATTCAATTCTAGCATGTTATACTAACAATCATAATCAATTTTAAATAACTCAATCGGAGGTAATTATACCTCACGTAGTCGGCAATTGGCGACGGCTAGGGTTCCGTCGCGCGTCTCGGAGCTCAAATTCGGCGCTCATCGGCGTCCGAAGCTCGATCGGGCTCCACTGGGTGAGCCCTGCGGAAGATCCGGTGAATTCCGGCGAATTCCAGAAATTCCGATTTTCCGGCGGTTTTCCGCCAGCTACTGGCAGTTTTCCGGCGAATTCCCGTGGTTTTCCGGCAACAATCGCCGGCGGCGTCTACTAGCTGGATAGGGGTCATATAGGGTACCATTGGAACCGGCTCGGCGAGCCCGACAGATCCACAACGTCCACATGGTCGGCCGAGGCGGTGGCTCGCCGAAAAAGGCTAAAACAGAGCCGGCGGCGATGGGTGGCTCGATCTGGCCGCCCTGGGCAGCGATGGCCTCTGTGCCGGTTAGGGAAGGTCGCTAGAGGGCTGAGGGTGCTGAGGCGACCCTCTGATCGTGGCGACGACGGTCACCGGCGGCGGAATCGACGACGCGGCTGAAATGTAGCCGCGGCGCTAGGCGGCGATTCCGGCGTCACGGCGGCCTGGCAGCGGCAGGGCCTGGTCGGGGCGGCACGGTAACGCCGTGGCGGAGCTGGGCGGCGACGATCGGCGGCCGGGTGGCGCCGATAGCGGCGGGCGGCGACGCTGCAAAAGGGGCGGCGTCGGGGTTTGGGAAGAAGATGTCAGGGGTGTGCGGTGGCAAAGTCGTAAATATTACTTGACTCGTCTCCGACTCGAATCAAAATAATATTTAAGTCGTATAGAAAAAATTCCAAAAAAATTTGGGAAAAATCCTATAAAATCAAACAACACCAAAAAATCATAATGATATGCTCTAGAACTATCAACCCACCCAAAATGCCCGTAACACGTCCTAACGCGGTAAGCGACCTAAAACTAATTCTACGATCTACTCTATATAAAAATAAAAAAATCACTGGCATACTCTCATATATTCTGATAACTCATTCTGTTCTGCTGTGTTCATGACGTTATCATCATATACTTGGGTACGCATGACCCTCATAGCTCATACACGCGACCGACGTCGGCTCGGTACACGTGTCCTGAAACTGACTCAACTCGAAAAATAACGGTCGACCCGACCGGTTCTGAATATAAAACCCTAACTCGAATCGTGGGTTTTACAGGGCCACCGATCGCCTGCCAGCGTGCCGCCACGATGCCGCGAAGCCGCCTCGGCCGTTGCCACTCTGGGCCGGATTCCGCCGCCGTTCGGTCACCGTCGCCGCCGCTGTGACCACCAGTCCCACCCTCTCGCCGTCGCCGACGTTTCCCCCATCATCCCGACCACCGTCGAGGCCGGCCATAGCCCCGATCGGAGCACGCCGCCACCGCCACCCATTTTTGACGCCGCCGTCGACGGCCATAGCCACCCGGCTACCCTATTTGACACCACCATTGGACCAAGCTCGTCGAGTTGGTGCCGATAGACCCCCTGATTGCTCTGTCCCAATCATCGCTGGAATCTGCCGGAAAACTGCCGACACTCGCCGGAACCGCCGGAAAATTGGATTCGTGGGAAATTCGCCGGATCATCCGCCGAACGCACCCGGTCCAATCTGATCGGACTTCGGACGCCGCTAGGTGCCGAATTCGAGTTTCGAGCCACAAAACGGAAACCCTAGCCGTCGCCGATTTTCGACGACGCGAGGTATAATTTACTTTAACTTAATTACTTGAAAGTATTGATTATTAGAATTGCATGCTAGGATTGGTGAATTGTATGTTATAATAATATATATAAATGTAGATTTGATTAAGGATAAAATATGAAATTTGTTTGATTGAGTGGTGTTAAAAATTGAGGCTAAGAAACTAATTAGGGTAATTAGGTAATGATCATGATCTAATGCAAACTAGCCTAAGTAGACTTGCTAGAATTGATATAGGTTGATGTGTGTTGATTGATGCGTGATTGTGTTGATTGTGTGTGCATGCTATAGGATGTGTGATTCATCATGCGGGCGTTAGTTTTTAGCTTGATTGTGTAGGTACGGTGTAGGAGCTCGCCGCTTAGGCACGTGGACCCATTTGGAGCTTCTACCAGGTTCGTTTAGGACTCGTTCTCTGTTTTACGCTATTCTATTGTGTATTTGATTTATTACATGCAGGACGTATTAAGTGGCGTTTTATCGGATCCTACTTAACTCGGGCCATTTAGCCAACAATTTTCCGGATTAATAACCCTCGAGGATGAGATCCCTCGAGTTTGTTTTTGAACTTCAGATCTAGCTCACGTTGCCTTCGGGCCTATTGTATAAATCCCAACCCAGACCTATATATGTAAAACCCACGATTCGAGTTAGGGTTTTATATTCAGAACCGGTCGGGTCGACCGTTATTTTTTCGAGTTGAGTCAGTTTCAGGACACGTGTACCGAGCCGACGTCGGTCGCGTGTATGAGCTATGAGGGTCATGCGTACCCAAGTATATGATGATAACGTCAGGAACACAGCAGAACAGAATGAGTTATCAGAATATATGAGAGTATGCCAGTGATTTTTTTTATTTTTTTATTTTTATATATAGTAGATCGTAGAATTAGTTTTAGGACGTTTACCGCGTTAGGACGCGTTACGGGCATTTTGGGTGGGTTGATAGTTCTAGAGCATATCATTATGATTTTTTTGGTGTTGTTTGATTTTATGGGATTTTTCCCAAATTTTTTGGAATTTTTCTTACGACTTAAATATTATTTTGACTCGAGTCGGAGACGAGTCAAGTAATATTTACGACTTTGCCACCGCACACCCCCGACATCTTCTTCCCAAACCCCGACGCCGCCCCTTTGCAGCGTCGCCGCCGCCGCTGTCGGCGCCGCCCGGCCGCCGATCGTCGCCGCCCAGCTCCGCCACGGCGTTGCCGTGCTGCCCCGACCAGCCCCGGCCGCTGCCAGGCCGCCGTGACGCCGGAATCGCCGCCTAGCGCCGCGGCTACATTTCAGCCGCGTCGTCGATTCTGCCGCCGGCGACCGTCGCCGCCACGATCAGGAGGTCGCCTCAACACCCTCAGCCCTCCAGCGACCTTCCCCGACCGGCACAGAGGCCATCACCGCCCAGGGCGGCCGGATCGAGCCACCCATCGCCGCCGGCTCTGTTTTAGCCTTTTTCCGGCGAGCCACCGCCTCGGCCGACCATGTGGACGTCGTGGATGTGTCGGGCTCGCCGAGCCGGTTCCAATGGTACCCTATATGACCCCTATCCAGCTAGTAGACGCCGCCGGCGATTGTCGCCGGAAAACCACCGGAAGTCGCCGGAAAACCGCCAGTAGCTGCCGGAAAACCGCCGGAAAATCGGAATTTCTGGAATTCGCCGGAATTCACCGGATCTTCCGCGGGGCTCACCCAGTGGAGCCCGATCGAGCTTCGGACGCCGATGAGCGCCGAATTTGAGCTCCGAGACGCGCGACGGAACCCTAGCCGTCGCCGATTGCCGACGACGTGAGGTATAATTACCTCCGATTGATTTATTTAAAATTGATGATAATTGTTAGCATAGCATGCTAGGGTTGATTAATTATCATGATGAATATCAGAGTATGAATGAAGTTACATGATGTGATTGATAGTGCATGGAGGATAAGTAGTCTAGTGAGATAAGTAAATATGAGCATGTTAATCGAGTATGACGTAACTTAGAAAAACAGTATAAAATTGGTATGAATAGGATGACGTAGAATTTTTTTTACATTATGATTACTTGATTGTTGATGGATGTTATTCGTATTGTGTGATGTTTGTTGAGTTTGATGCATCATTTAGTTAGCGGGCGTTAGTATCTAGTTTTGATGTGTAGGTACGAAGTAGGAGCTCGCCGCCTAGGCGCGATGACACGCTTGGAGCTTCCACCAGGTCCGTTTAGGACTCGTCTTGTTTTACGCTCTTCCATTGTATGTTTATTTTATTATTGCAGGGCGGGTTAAGTGGCGTTTTATTGGATCCCACTTAACTCGGGCCATTTAACCGAATATTTTCCGGATTAATAACCCCTCGAGGATGAGATCCCTCGAGGATGATTTCGAAAACAAGATCCACCACAAGTTGCCTTCGGGCCTATTATATGAATCCCTTCCCAGGCCTATATATATATGTTTTATCGAGTTTTCAGTGAGACGAGAGATGGAGAAACCGACTGCACGTACCATGCAGAGGATGCCGTGACAGTCAAAGCGGGCTCTGGATTAGTGCCAGCGGACTGTTCCATTCCCGAGGGATCCTGACAACTCCGCGTTTGAGTTCCTCACACCCGGAGAACGTGGAGGTTTACGGGTACTGTTTAGTACAGCGCATGTCCGGACTTGTGGTTCAAAGGGTACTAAAGGCGACTGCCTGAGAGTACTCGGCCTTCGTGCTCAAGGCCAGGAGAGATATGGAGGTAAGGAGAGGGCTTAGGATAAAGTTTCACGAGAAGTACTGAAAAAGAAGTGCTGAGAGTAGCACAGTACCAGCAGCAGAGCAGTAAGTTCGGGATGCTACCGGGTCTGCAGCCCAGTGGCTCCTCAGTAGTGCCCTTCAGAGTGTTCTTGAGGAAGTATATGGTTTTCTTTCAGATGAGAGTTTGCTCTCATAGCCAGTTTGTTATAGTTATTTTATTTTCCGGACCAGTAACGCTTGTTACTGACGTTTTTCTTATATATATGTAGGTGATAAGCACGAGATGGATGAGCCAGCTTGGACGGAGGAGCAATGAGGTCTTGTGCACACACATGTTAGATTTCTGAATGTTTAATTTTGTGTTATTATGTTATTATATTGTGAATGACATGTTCAAATGCATGAGACATGATAGAATGTGAAATGATCAGAGTAGCGCAGCAAAAGTGTGATGGGTTAGGACCCAAAGTTCAGAGAATGATGAATATAATAGATTAGAAGTATGTGTGAATGCTATCGTTGCTATACGTATATATGTTTGAATATACGTATTTTGACAGGGTGGCCCCTAATTGCATTTTTAGGGGAAATTCTGTCCCTTTTATTTTATAATTTTTACTAATTTTGATTGTAATTGTGTTAGTGTGAAGTTTAGGTTGCATGTCATCCATGTAGTATCATGTTAGGGTTTTATGAATTTATCCATGCATGACAAGTCGTATCTACATCTTAAGACGCCGAGATTGGATCCGCATGAGTTAGGTTCGGGTTAGCCAACCTAACCGGGGCCCTGTAACATGCCGGTTCGGTTCACGAGCGTGAACCGGATTTGGGGTGTTACAATATATATGTATAGTTTTCAGTATTTTTGTGAGAGATTGAATGAGGGAAATCCGACTACCGTGCTACGCAAGCGGGCACGTGTGTGTCGATAGTGGGCTCTGGAATGGTGTGCGGGCCGTTTCATTCCCGAGGGATCCTGACAACTCCACCTTTGAGTTCCTCAAACCCGGAGAAGTGTGGAGGTTCACGGGTACTGCAATGCAGCGCATGTCTAGACTTGTGGTTTCAAAGGGTACTAAAGGCGACTGCCTGAGAGTACTCGGCCTTCGTGCTCAAGGCCAGGAGTAATATGGAAGGTGCAGAGGGCGGAAAGGAATGAGATTTGATGCGAGAAGCGATAGAGAAATGGCCAAGGTATGAGAATGAGAAAGAAAGGGGGACGCTGTCGACCCGAGGGCGACGGCTCCCGTATGTGCCCTGATGAGAGTTCTTGAGGAAGTATATGGTTTTCATTCAACAGGAGAGTTTGCTCTCCTGTGCCAGATTGATATTAGTTATTTTCCGGGCCGGTAACACTCGTTACTGACGGTTTTTCTATATATATGTAGGTGAGGAATGCGAGCGATGAAAGCTGTCGGGACTGCGGAGGAGCAGCACGGAACCGTGCACACATGTACCTGCCGCGTGTAATCTATAATGATGGTGTGTTATTGCTACGTGAATGATAATTTCGATGTGTTTGCTTGAATGAATTGCTTGTTATGAAACGAACGGATAGATGTGAATGAGCAGGGAGCCTTGAGTTCAGCCTCGGCTTAGATAAAAACAAATGAGATAATAATGGAATGTTGTGGTAGATTGTTATGTTTTGTCGTATTTTGATAAAATATTTATATACCTTTGTTGTGGACAGGTTGGCCCTTATTGCACTCTTTTAGGGGAAACTTCTGTCCGTTTTTACGTAGTAGTACATATTTTCTTTTAGTTTCTCATTTATTGTTTGTCTTGTTTTTGCTTGTACATCATAGCATGCATGTAGGACCGCGTTAGAACCCAATCGCATCCCATCCATGCATTTCATGTTTGCATCTCCATCTTGAGACACCGAGGGCAGATCCGGGTCAGCTTAACCCGAACCCAGTAGATTAGCGAACGGTTCGGTTGCCGGTGACATTTCCGGGTCGGTTCACGGTGAGCCGAAACGGGGTGTTACATCCGGCCTCAAGGCAAGGGGCAACTCACCG
>JAURVB010014219.1:0-59813 GCA_033002965.1 Piper betle | reverse complement strand
CAAAATAAATATGAGGACTCCTTTTTTATTTAATTGAGAAATAAGTGTGGCTGCTGGAAACGGTCCAAGACTGTGGGATCTTTATATATGTTATTATTTATAAAAAATGTTTGACATAATTACTTTACTTTTGAGTAACACCTAGCCAGTTAGGCCCACAATATCGTGAAAAATGGCGGGTCGTTACAGAGATGGAGAAACCGACTGCACGTACCATGCAGCGGATGCCGTGACAGTCAAAGCGGGCTCTGGATTAGTGCCAGCGGACTGTTCCATTCCCGAGGGATCCTGACAACTCCGCGTTTGAGTTCCTCACACCCGGAGAACGTGGAGGTTAACGGGTACTGTTTAGTACAGCGCATGTCCGGACTTGTGGTTCAAAGGGTACTAAAGGCGACTGCCTGAGAGTACTCGGCCTTCGTGCTCAAGGCCAGGAGAAATATGGAGGTACGGAGAGGGCTTAGGATAAAGTTTCACGAGAAGTACTGAAAAAGAAGTGCCGAGAGCGGCACAGTACCAGCAGCAGATCAGTAAGTTCGGGATGCTACTGGGTCTGCAGCCCAGTGGCTCCCTCAGTAGTGCCCTTCAGAGTGTTCACGTGGAGTATATGATGTTTTCTTTCATATGAGAGTTTGCTCTCATAGCCAGCTTGTTATAGTTATTTTATTTTTCGGACTAGTAACACTTGTTACTGATGTGTTTATACTATATGTAGGTAACAATTACGAGTTGGAGGAGCCAGTTTGGACGGAGGAGCATTGTTGTCGCTTGCACACATGTCAGTCAATTGAGTGTTTATATTGTGTTATGATATTATTATATAGTGTGAATAAATGCTTGAAGCATGATGATGTGGACGTGATTAGTTGTTAAAATATGATGTTATGATATGATGAAAAGCTAAGACATGATGACAAGAGGTGAGATGTGATCAGAGTGCACAACAGAAGTGTGGCCCAAGTTTTATAATGAATATACGGTATATTAGATTATGTGTGATTAAAATTGTTGATATATGCATATGTATTTGTGTGTGTTTGAATTGCATGTCATTCATGTAGTACCATGTTAGGGTTTGTGCATTCATCCATGCTTTGAGAGTTGTATCTTCGTCTTAAGATGCCGAGATTGGATCCGTATGAGTTAGGTTCGGGTTAGCCGACCTAACTAGGGCCTGTAACATACCGGTTTGGTTTACGAGCATGAACGGATTTAGGGTGTTACACAAAAATTCATAATGTCCATACCGAGTTCATCGAAAGACGTTTTCTATATGTCTGACTCTTACCCGCAACTGGTGATAAGCAGACCAGAAGTCTATCATAGAAAATATTCCGGCTATTTTTAGCTAATCAAACAAGTCATCAATCTCGGTAAGGGGTACCAATTCTTGATTGTCACTTGATTGATTTTTTGATAGTCAATACACAGCCGAAGTGATCCATCTTTCTTCTTCACAAAAAGAACAGGGGCTTCCCAGGGTGAAGTACTTGGTCTAATGAAGCTCACCTGCAACAACTCTTCTAGTTGACCCTTCAACTCCTTGAGTTCTGTTGGAGCCATACAGGGTATGGTGCTTTAGAAATTGGTGTTGTTCCAGGTGCAAGCCAATGGTGCAATCCACTGCCTGCTTAGGAGGTAACCCTAGAAGTTATTTTGGGAATACATCGGGAAACTCTGCTACCACTGGAATCATGGACAACTCTTTGGGCTTTTACTCTGACTCAACTCAAGTTAGCCTAAAAGGCATTACAACCCTCACCAAACAATGGGCAGTCGAGTTGCTTGGTTAGGATAGCTGCCACAACTTCTGCCCACGTGATGGAAGAAATCTGCCATCGATGGAATGTGGGTTTTTCCATGGATTTCTACCACTAAGAAGCTTCTGCTTGATGCATGCATGTTGCGAATCTCACTTGATGGTGGTGGGACACAGACAGAGCTTCAAACACTTTTTCGGTAATGTCAATCCAGCTCTCCGCCTTCATTGGACTCAATCCCTCCAATAAATACAGCAGCTCCATACTTTCCAAATTTTTCCACACTGTAGCGGTCACTATCATCAACCACTGGCGGCACCACTTGTCGGACTACTAGATGGCACTGGAGTTTGACGCTCCCCTTGCTCGCCCAGGTCTGCTAACCATGCCCGCCCTCGGGCACTCCTCTGACCACCATCTTGAGGTGATTCTGGGACCCGCTGCCGAGTTTGAGTGCTTCATGACCTGATCACCACTCCATGGTAACCGCTGAACCACTAGAATTTGTATTTTTTGAAGCCTGCTCCAGTCCCTGTATGGCCAATCAGGATCTAAGCCAATACATTCTCGGTGTTCGCACTGGGCGGAGTAGCTCGGTTTGACTGTCTACGAGTGCCATGCCATCTAAAACGTTGAACCATCATGGTTCATTAGTATTTTTTTGTTTCAGTTATGACTTAGGTTTATTAGACGAATGAATTTGTCAACTAATAACACAACACAGTGGGAAAAGATAATTATTGGACTTTTCAACAAGGTACTTGAGTCATAAAATGTGAGCTAGTGGGAAACCGGGCTCTGATACCACCTAGTAACAACCCTCCCGAACTGGACCGGGTGTTACTTAAAAATATAGTTAATGTAAATGTAGCATTCCAGAACATGAATTTAAATACAGCAAATAAGTCTCGCAACATATAATATAAATCATAACAATAAATCATGTTCTCTAAAATATAAAATAACTGTCCCACAGTCTTGGACCGTTTCCCATAGTCCACATTTATAACACAAGAAGAATAATAAGGAGTCCAATTTTATTATCGATTCACTATACCTAGGTTGGTAAAAGAACCACCGACCGCACTTCTATTCTTCAGTCCAATGCTGCTCACCTGCGGAGGTAATTCCGTGTTAGTGATAAAACCACTAAGCCGCATAATCAAATGAAACAAGTCAATATAATCCCTATTATCATTTCACTCGTTTTTGTTATTATTATTACACAAGTCTTTAGTAATTATCTCTCAGGTCATTCTGAGATTAGTAATTTGTCTCTTCAAGTCATTCTGAGATTAGTAAATGTCGTCTCCCAGCTCATTCTGAGATTAGAAATCGCCTCCCAGCTCATTCTGAGATTAGGTAGTCTCCCAATTCATTTTGAGATTAGTCATGGTCTCCCAGTTCATTCTGAGATTAGAAATTGTCTCCAAGCTCATTCTGAGATTAGATGGTCTCCCAATTCATATTGAGATTAGTCATGGTCTCCCAGTTCATTACTAAGATTAGAAATTGTCTCCCAGCTCATTCTGAGATTAGGTGGTCTCCCAATTCATTTTGAGATTAGTTATGGTCTCCCAGTTCATTCTAAGATTGGTAAATTGCCCCCAACTCATTCTGAGATTAGGTCATTTCCCAATTCATTTTTAGATTAGTCATGGTCTCCCAGCTCATTCTGAGATTAGGTGGTCTCCCAATTCATTTTGAGATAAGTCATGGTCTCCCAATTCATTCTGAGATTAGAAATTGTCTCCAGCTCATACCGAGGTTAGTACCCGTCAAGGCAACCAGTTTGGGGAAAATACAACATTTCATATAGTTATACCCGTTTGGGAAAATACAATATTTTTATATAATTATTCTAGTTTGGGAAAATATAACATTTCGGCCAATTATACGGACCCACATAGTAATTTTGAAGGTGCGGCCTCGTGCTCCGACTAAGTCAATTCCTTGAACCCGATTGACGGTACAGCGCATGGTGGTCGGAATCTGGGCTCAGGCCGACCATGGCTGCCAACAAGGGCGTACAACATTCAAACGATTATACGAACCTAGATATTTCAAATTCGCGGCTGCGACCAACATTTATAATTTGAACGAGAACATAAAATTATACATAAGTATTATTTTATTCAGAGTATGAATGCATGCAGCTAACATCTAATATATATAACATTTTCAAAAATATTAAATATTTAATTATGAACAAATCTAGTGAGATAATTAATTATTCATGTGACATAAATATTTAAGTCCTACTTTACATTTTAAATTAATTATCTAAATCATAATTAACACTTAACAAATAATAAAGTAATTATTCATTCATAAACAAGTATTTAATTATTATTATTAGTAAATTTTCTTTTGAGATAGTAAATTTTCGTACAATAATTAATTAGTTTAGTAACATTACCCATAACCCATTAAAATGATTATTTTTAAAGATTTATTACGAGTTTTTATTATTTTTTAACTCAAGTCGGTATGAGTCAACCTATATTTACAAAACTACCACCCTTCTTCTTCTTCTTCCTGTTGCCATTCTTCTCTTCTCCAAAAATAGGTTCATCGTTTTCCTCAACCCTTATCTTGGCACCTAATTGAACCACCATTTAAACATCCCAACAAAGCATCGAACAACAAGATAAAATCAGTAAGCGAGGAGGCCTTATGTGCGTGATTTACAAGCAACGATCCAAGACGTCGTCCTGCACCAAACAAGGCATGTTCCTCTTCTCCCAGCCTCAAGACCCCTCCTTTCTTGCACCTTGCTCCAATCAGATGTTCCACGACCTCAGGCTGGCATCAAAACAGGAAAGATTGGCCACCTTTGGATGTTGCATGGAATATGGTCGTTCTCCCACACTTCTGCACGTCGCTGCCATGACTTCCGGCGAGAAGGTGGTCTGTAGTGGATTATTCCGGCGGCTTGAACTACCATAATGGTACCCATGATGCTGTCAATGAGGCGCAACCAGCATTTACTCTTCTAAAGCTTTCATTACAGCATCAATTGTAGCAGAACATCGCTACTTCCATCACCCTTGCAACGCCGCCCCCTCACAGTTGCAATTCCGCCACCCACCAGAAAACCAGGGGCGTGGCGAGCCCTTCCTTCGACCCAGCAGCAAGAGAGGTCGTCGGGGTGTGAAGGACTGCCTTGTAATTGTTCTTACGGTCGCCGATCTTGCCAAACTTTCAGGCCACTCGGCCATGGACGGGATTCCAATTTCAGTTCAGTTTAGTTCTTTTCTTGTTGATTTACAACTTTAATTCCCATGATTAACAAGCTTAATATCAATTAAAAATATGCATGCAAGAATCCTAATGTTAAAGAAATAAGAAATGGGATGAGATACTCATGCAACAATGAGGAGGATGCCTGGGACGGAGAGGAGACAAGAAGGAGTGGACGGCTATGGAAAAGGATTTCCCACAATCTTCACAACTATATATATATATACAACTCAACGAGTCCCTTAATTAAATTCTTACACCCTACCCTACCGGCCATTCAAGAATAGGTATCACTTGGCTAAAGTTCGTTCTCCCTTTTCCTCCCACTCACCAAGTCGTCACCCACCCAAGACCGGGGATTTGGCCTTAGGTCGAGCCATGACCGGTCGACTAATGATCATAATAATCGTGATGACCAATCATATTGATTCACCCGTACATCACTTAACTAGGTAATCGGTTAAATAAATTGGTAAATAATAAAATATAATAATTAACCTAGTAAAGAATATAACATGTTCGGTCTTTTCTGGACCGCATCCGCATCAAAAAAAAATCTGTTCTCACGGATCTTTATATAATGAAATTTACAACTAGACTAAAAAACTAGGGCTTTCAGCCAGCATCTTCACACTAGCTTGGTAAATACCTTTTAAACTTATGTAGATGATTTTTAACCATTCCCAAAATTTACATATTTCAATTAGACAATTATTTAAGTATCATATAATTTTACAAGATTTTATTTGTTTAAAATTCATTGCTTAAAATACCACACAATCATAGATCATGCTCATAGTCATAAACACATAGGAAATACATAGGCGTACATATGGGTTATGTTCATGATTATTTAGTGGTTATATTTGAGTTAAAATTTTATCAAGAACTCATAACATTACCATGAAGAATATGGCATGCTGTGCAGTCAACAGAACCTGCAAAGTCAGAGAGTAAAAATTGGAGAAAGGAGGGCTTATACCACTATCACAATACTAAGTCATCACCTTTCCTCACATTTTACCCTCATACATGCAAATTCTAGGGCATGACCGGTAACACACACAACACAAAAGTTGTAGATCTACATGTTTTGAGTGCATCAAAATAGTAATCGTGCAAATGGAGCATCAGAATGGCAAGATATGATTTTTATACTGAAACAGTGCACATCAGTGACCTACTTGCATTATAAAAATCATATCTATTTATTTATATGGCCAAATAAGATGAAGGTATACTTAAAATTTTCCTAATATTCTTATGTATACAATAATAATATTTCAAACATAATTGCATGGACTCATACAAGCAACACACATCAGATGAACAAGCAATAGAGGCAGCCCAAACTTGAGACTAACGAGTGAAGACCATTGGGAGGTCTTTTGAGGCATCCAACCTCAAAGCCTTTAACCCTAAGATGCTTAGACGCTAGAGGGGGATTGCTTGGAGCTCCAAGGAAGAAGAAGAAGGCTAAGGAAAGTAGAAGAAAGTGGATGGAAGTGAGGAGGGAAGGAGAAATGGTGAAAAGGTGAGGGAAGGGGTGAATTTTATAGGAGAAGGGTGGTTGGTTTGTTGATGTCATAGGTATGGGTACCACACCTAAAGAGATATGGGTGCCATACCTATAGAGGTATAGGTGCCATACCTATTGAGGTATAGGTGCCATACCTATGGGGTATAGGTGCCATACCTATAGGTGTAGTGGGTTGGATTAGTTAAAGACGTATGGGTTGGGTTAGCTAAAAAAGGTATGGGTTGTGTTATTTCTAACCCAAAAACTTATGGTTTTTACCCCTAAAGTGATTGGGTCTTCCTTGGGAACTACACTATAGGTCCCAAAAGGGGTTAGGATGGTTCGGAAGGTTATCAAACACACAATAATCACACAAAAGACACGCGAGGGACACTGATCCTTACATCTAAATATACACAATTAAATTAGACCAAAATTAAAAAGCCGAGTGTGCCACATCCAAACAGGTGTTCCGAACACCGAAGGAGGCTAAGGCCGGGCAACTTACAACATATCATATACGAAGCACGAGCAAGAAGGGCCGGACAACCTACTAACTCGATTCAGGAAACAACCAAATCAACAAGAAAAATCATCAGGCAGACAGCCGGGATTTTACAATATAAGAAGTGCTCGGAATAATCTAAGCCCCATGAACCGAACAAAAATCCCACTACCATGCAAACAAATTAGAAAAAAGAATAGTCCAATAAAAGAGTTGTAAAGACTGTGAAATATATATATATATATATATATATATATATAATATTTTTATTATTCTCTACCCGGTTAAATATTATATTTTATTCTTTACCCGGTTACCTGGTTAAATGAAATACGGGTGTTGGGGTGTTTTCCCATACCCTAGCCGTCATTTTCATTTTATCTTTTGTGAGGGGGCTCATCCTCACCCTAGCCACCTATTTCTCCTCTTCCTCACCCTAGCCACTGTAATTGGTTAAATTAGGACAATTGAGTTGCAGTCCCTAACATCTTATGATATTTGTGCATGGGATTGGGATACTGGGCAACGCTGTGGGGAATTCCTTCGGTGCTTGTCAAGATAGCGCTTGCCTTGATGTTGAGGGTTTATGTAACGACCACCATTTTCATGATATTGTGGGCCTTGCTGGCCAGGTGTTACTCAAAAATTTAACAAAACCAACCCTATAACAACCAGTCCTAACCGGACCGGGTGTTACTTAAAAGGTTACATGAATAATATGAAAGCAAATAAGTCTAGCATTTCTAACTCAAAAGAACTTATTTTCAAATGACAATGCATGAAGTAATTATCCCACAGTCTTGGACCGTTTCCCATAGCCACATTTATAACACAAGAAAAGTAAAAAGAGAAGTCCGCTTATTATCCGTTCACCACCTGCGTTGGTAGAAGAACCACCCTGTCGTCTCTTAGTCTTTAGTTCTAGCTGCTAACCTGCGGAGGCAATTCCGCGTTAGTGATTAACCACTAAGCCGTATAATTAAATAAAACAAGTCCATAAACTCCCTATCATTATCTATAATATTGGCACTTGTGACCATTCCAACATGTCCATTTATTAGCTGATGGTTCAGTCCACCATGTCCATTAGTTGGCTGATGGGTCAGTCCACCATGTCCATCTATTGGGTGATGGGTCAGTCCATCATGTACGTTACCGGCTGGCGAGTCCAATCCGCCATGTCCGTTATCGGCTGGTGAGTCCAATCCACCATGCCCATTAGTTGGCTGATGGGTCAATCCACCATGTCCATCTATTGGCTGATGGGTCAGTCCACCATGTCCGAAATTGGTTGGCGAGTCCGAATCTGCCATGTCCAATGTTATTGGCTGATGGGTCCAGTCCATCATGTCCATTACCGGCTAGCGAGTCCAATCCGCTATGTCCGTTATTGGCTGGTGAGTCCAATCCACCATGTCCGTAATTGGTTGGCGAGTCCAATCCGCCATGTCCATTATCGGCTAGTGAGTCCAATCCACCATGTCCAATAATTGGTTGGCTGAGGTCCAATCCGCCATGTCCAATTTATTGGCTGATGGGTCAGTCCATCATGTCCATTATGCCTGACCGCTGAGTCGAGTCCAATCTCGCCATGTCCGATTTATCGGCTGGTGAGTCCAATCCACCATGTCCGTAATTGGCTGGCGAGTCCAATCCGCCATGTCCAATTTATTGGCTGATGGGTCAGTCCATCATGTCCATTATTTGATTATGAAGGGCGTAGCCCGTGTCAGACTGAGTCAATTCCTTGACCCCGGTTGCACTCGGTGCATGGTGGTCGAATCTGGGCTCAGGCTGACCAGGTTATCCACAAGGGAAAATACAACATTTTAAATAATTATACGGACCTGGATATTTCAAACTTGCAGCTGCGACCAATGATCCTAATCTGAACGAGGACATAAAATTATACATAAGTATAATTTTATTCGAGTAGAAATGCATGCAACTAAATGACTAATATATATATCACTATTAAATTTTAACAATATTAAATATTAAACTATTCATGTGATATAATCATTTAAATCCTACTTTACATTAATAATCTAGATAATAATTAACACTTAACAAATAATAAAACAATTATCAACTTATACACAAATATTTAATTACTATTATTAGTATATTTTCCTTCGGTTATAATTTTTTTAATCGCTACTATTATTTACAGCAATTTAATTAATTAAGTTGTTCACTTAAATTATTTAAAATAATTTGTATTCATAAATATTATTAATACAATTATTTTAAATTATTCGACTCTATAAAGTTTTGAACTTTATTTATTTTCATTATTCTCTTTAGGTTCGGCGCTAGTGATTGCTACCCGACTATAGTTTAATAACCCATTTTCTACATTAATGACTCGTTATTAAAATAATTATTTTATTTACCTAATATTAAATTTAATATGGTAAAGGTAAAATCTATATTTTATTAATTACTTATAACCCTCCGATTTAATTTAATCGTTTGAATTTCGCCGATTAATTATCGACCGTTTATCATTACCGTATTTTTATTACTCGTAGCGATTTCATACAGTAATTAATTAGTTTAATAACTTTACCCATAACCCATTAAAATAATTATTTTTAAAGATTTATTACGAGTTCGTATTATTTTTAACTCGAGTCGGTATCGAGTCAACCAGTATTTACAGAATTGCCACCGCCCTTCTTCTTCTTCTTCTTCCCGGCGCCATCCCCTGTTCCCGACAGCAGCCGCCCTCCCGCCGCCGCTGGCAATCGTCTCCGGCAGCCGTCAATAGTCGCCGCCCAGACTTGCCATGCCATTGCGGTGTCGCCCGCCAACTCCGGCCGCCTTCCAGCCGCGGCGACGCCCGCATCGCCTTCCTAGCGGCGCACTCGCGTCGGCGATTCCACCGCCGGCGAGCGTCGCCGCCTCAATTGGGTGGTCGCCTCGTCACCCTCGACCACCTATCTACCTTCCCCGGCCATATTGGGACCCGTCGCCACCCAGGACGGCCGGATTTCTTCCCCCACCGCCGTCGCCCCTGTTTTTGCCGCCGCTACTGTTTTTGGCCATTTACCACCCCAGGCCGACATCCACACACGTGAGATCGACCCTACACTGATCGACGAAGAGAGTAGGATCATCTTCCGACGTCGGAACGACCCTCGCCACCGATTCCCGACGACCTTGCCTGTGCTTCCCCATCTCGCCGAAACAGGGGACTCGTCGGCCGAATTAAAGTTTAATTTTTTGTTTAGTTTCTTTCTTGTTGATTTTAAACTTTAATCCTCACGATTATAAAGCTTATTATCAAATTAAAATATGCATGCAAGAAAATTAAGAAGAGGGAGATAGGAAGAATACCTAAGCAAGGAAGAAGACACGCCGGCAAGGAAGAGGAGAAGAGAATGTGAATGAAGGCTAGGGTGGAGGACGTCCTTTATAAAATGAAATGACGGCTAGGGTTTGTGGAAACACACCAACACCCGTATTTTATTCCTTTAACTGGGTAACCGGGTAAAGAATAAAATATTTAACTGGGTAGACTTAACCGGGTAGAGAATATAATATAATTAATATTAATTCTCTAACGTTCGATCCTTCCCTGCCCGAGTCGAATATATTAAAAAAAAATTTTTTTCCACGGTCTTTACAGTTATCGTGCGGGGTGAAGGGAAGCGTTCCCGGTGGTGCTGCTGGCCACACGTCGTGTACCTTGTTGTAGGGCGGTGTCAGCCTTAAATAGCTGCTGTAAAGCACGCACTTGATGGCTTCCTCGCTTGCTGATTTTATCTTGTTGTTGACGCTGTGTTGGGATGCTACAATATAGTTGATCAATTGGATTGTTGGGAAGCAATTAGTGAAGGTCGTGGTCTGGTTTGTTGTGCAAAGATGAGGGTTGGAGAAGAGAAGAGCGTCGGGGAAGAAGAAGATGGCAAATCTGTAATATAATGCTTGACTCAACACGACTCGAGTTTAAAATAATATTAACTCGTAATAAATCTTTAAAAATTATTATTCTAATGGTTATGGGTTAAAGTTGCTAAACTAATTAATTATTGTATGAAATGGCCATAAGTAATAAAAATACAGTAATGATAAACGGTCGATAATTAATCGGCGTACTACAAGCGATTAATTTTAAATCGGATGGTTATAAGTGATTAACAAAATAAAGATTTCACCTTTACCATATTAAATTTAATACTAGGTAAATAAAGTGATTATTTTAATAACGAGTTAATAAGGTAGAAAATGGGTTATTAAACTATAATCGTGTAAAAAGAACCTAAATAGCATAATGAAAATAAATAAAGTTCGAACCTTTATTGAGTTGAATAATTTAAAATAATTAGTAATATCTTTGAATTAGGATAATACAAATCATTTTAAATAATTTAATTAAACGACTTAATTAATTAAATTGCTATTAATAATGATAATGATTAAAGATTAAAACCGTAAATTAAATCGTCAAGATCGTGGTTAAGTAATTATCATCTCAAAGGAAAATATACTAATAATAGTAATTAAATACTTAATAATTATTTTATCGTTAGTGAAGTGTGAATTATGATTTAGATAATTAATTTAAAATGTAAAGTAGGACTTAAATGATTATGTCACATGAATAATTTAATATTTAAGATTGTTGAATGTTGCATGCTTTATGTTGTCGAATTTTAATAATGATATATATTAGTCATTTAGTTGCATGCATTTTTACTCGAATAAAATTATACTTATGTATAATTTTATGTTCTCGTTCAGATTAGGATCGTTGGTCACAGTTGCAGGTTCACTTACGAACTATCCAGGTCCGTATAATTATTTGAAATGTTGTATTTTCCCTTTTTGGCAGCCCTGGTCGGCCTGAGCCCAGATTCGACCACCATGCACCGAGTGCAACCGGGGTCAAGGAATTGACTCAGTCCGACACGGGGCCGCACCCTTTAAAATTACTATGTGGGAGTCTTGGTCGACTTGAGTTCATAACTGACCACCATGCGCCGAGCATAACCGGGGTCGACTCAATTCGACACAAGGCAGCACCCCCTGAAAGATTAAATGCCTGCCCCCAGGCCGAAAGGGGTGACAGGGCGCAGTGGCGCAAGATGGCTCATTATGCACTTGTGATACCGAGAGGGTGAGTCAATGGCAAATATCGGTAACTATAGGCCGTGGGCCACGTAGCGTGTGTGCGCATGCATGGGATGGTAGCTGGATGGGGTGGCCACCCCTCTCAGCATATTAAGAGCTCGGCATAGGCTCATAACAACTAAAAGTCTCGTGAAATGATAATAGGGATTATATTGACTTGTTTCATTTAATTATGCGGCTTAGTGGTTTTATCACTAACGCAGAATTGCCTCCGCAGGTGAACAGCTTTGGACTAAAGAATAAAAGTGTGGTTGGTGTTTCTTTTATCAACCAAGGTTTGGTGAATTGATAATAAATTGGACTTCCTTTTTATTCTCTTGTGTTATAAATGTGGCTATGGGAAACGGTCCGAGACTTGTGGGACTTTGAGTTAGTTTATTTTATGCATTGTCACATGCTATCAGAACATGTTTTATTTTTATGATTTATAAATTCTAGACTTATTGCCGTCTTAGAATTCATCTTCTTAAAGTTATGTTTACATCAATTATATTTTATGTAACACCCAGGCCATTTAGGGCGGGTCATTACAAGAGTCCTCCAACTATCCCGACTCTACCCATCCTTCCATGCTCATACCTATGGAGGCATTTACGCGTTAGTGATAAAAACACTAAGTCATATAATTACAAGAAAAATTAATATATTTCACAACATCATTAATCGGACTTTTAGTGATTATAAGCTATGCTAAACTCTTAATATGCAGGGAGGGTGGCCACCCATCCAGCTACAATCCCATGTGTGGCACACATGCTACCTTGCCCTCAGCTTGTAGTTACTTATATTTGCCATTGACTCACCCTCTCGGTATCATAAGTGCTTAATGAGTCGTCTTGTGCCACTGCAAATTGTCACCTCATTTGGCATGGGGGCGGGTATTTAATCTTTCAAGAATTTTAAGGGTGCTGACCTGTGTCGGACTGAGTCAATTCTTTGACACCGGTTACGCTCGGTGTATGGTGGTCGAATGTGGGTTCACACCGACCATGACTCCTATATACTAATTTTATAAGGGTGTTGCCCCATGTTGGATTGAGCCAATTCTTTGCGCCAGTTGCGCTCGGTGCATGGTGGTTGAAAGTGGGCTTAGACCAACCAACACTCCCACATAGTAATTTTTAAGGGTGCTGGCCCTTGTCAGATTGATCCAATTCTTTGACCCTAGTTGCATTCAGTGCATGGTGGTCGAATGTGGGCTCAGGCGAACCAAGACTCTCACATAGGAATATATAACATTTCGAGTAATTATACGAACCTAGAATTTTATTGAGGCCTACGACACACAATCTTAATATGAATAAAACTTCTCTAAAGCCTACCCTTTGTAAGCCAAATATGCTCACAAACTATCCAGGGGATGTTTCATTTAACATCAATAGAATTCTCCTTTATATAGAAGAATAAGTGTAGAGTTCAAGAAGTTACTACATTAAATTTTATAGAAAAGAATGTAATCACACATAACTATGCCAGCCATTTATGATATTGATTCTTAAGAATTAATGTAATTAAATATTTTTTATGATTTATTCTTAAGATCTACAAAACCCTAAATAAAATAACCTAATTATTTTTTTGGGGGTTTTATAGGCTGTTATGGACGAGAAACCTTGAATGAACCGTCTGTAGTGTCCAGCTAGGCCTAGGAAACTCTGAGCCTCTGTAGTTGTCTCTGGCTATTCCCATTGTACTATTGCTTTTATCTTGGCTGGATCTACTAAGATACTTGCTTCTGAGAAGGTATGACCGAGAAAGTTCACTTCTGACAGCCAAAAACTGCACTTCAAAAACTTCCCATACAATGTATGCTCTTTTAGTGTTTGCAACACAATCCTGAGATGTTACTCATGCTTTTCCCTAAATGAGAGTATATCTATATGTCATCTACAAAGACAATCACAAACTAGTCCAAATATGGACTGAGCACTTTGTTCATCAAGTCAATAAATACTATTTTTGCATTGGCCAATCCAAAAGGCATGACCAAAAGCTCTAAGTGGCCCTATCTGATCCAGAATGCAGTCTTCGGGATGTCTTTTGACCTAACCTTCAAATGGTAGTATCCTATCATCAAATCAATCTTCAAGAAGATGATTCCTAGGCTCAACTGATCAAATAGATCATCAATGCGAGTATCTATTCTTAAGAGTTGCATGGTTTAGCATCATGCAATTGATGCATAAACACATGCTTCCATCCTTCTTCCTCATGAATAGCATTGATGCACCCCATGGAGAAACACTCAGTTTGATGAATCTATGATCCAACAATGTCTGTAACTATTCCTTGAGTTCCTTGATCTCAAGATGTATCATTCTTTATGGAGCTCTAAGATCAGTGTTGTGCCTGACATCAACTCAATGGCAAGGTCTACTTCTCTGTCTAGTGGCTATATAGTAATCTCCTCTGGGAATACATTGGTGAATTCTCTAACTACTGAAACATGCTCAATGCTTGGCTTCTCCCCTGAATCACTCTACTGAACCAAAAGTAATGCTCCCATTATCAGCTCACTGCCTTGGTCTAGCTATCTCATTGCATTTTGATTAGATATCCATCCTTGTTCTCTATCTCTACCCTAACCCACCCTGGAAGAAAAAGGGTCATCTTTTGTGGCAAAAAATCATTGTCTTTCTTCAGCAATCTATCATGGGTCCCTGCTTGGACTTTTATATCATTCTAAATATCACATCAAATTCTTGTAGCTTGAACAATATCAAATCAAGTACAAGTTGTCACTTTTGAATCTCAGCGGGGACATTATGCACATACTCACCCATAGCTATCACTCTACCCGCGGGAGTTGACAGTATTAATGAATATCCTAACTCCTCTATCTTACATTCAATTGTACTTGTGTGTGTGTACGAAATAAATGAGTGCTTGCAGCTAGAATGAAATAAGAGTCTTACTGGTACAAAGCCTACTGAAAGCGTACCTATCATGCATGTCGTGTCCTCAAGTTCCTCTCCCACTATAGTGTGCATCCTCATAGGCTGCTGCTGTGCTAGGGCAGGAGATGCTACTGGTGGTACCGCCTGATTATGTTCCCTTTGATTCTGAGCTGGCAATGCCTCTTGTCTACCCCTCTACTGTCTAGCTAACCCTATAGCCAAATACCCTCTCTGATTCTTTCCCCTCTATTGGTATCTTGGTGCTTGTTAGTCTCCGCCTCTCTGGCCTTGACCTTGGCCCTATTGGCCTCTTTATTGTTGCTGATGCTGGGGAGTTAGGAGTGTAAGTCTCGGTTGAGGTGCTGAGAGTGTCAACTGCTGGTTCTAGCCAATTGGATAGGTTGGGCTCTATGCCCTGGTTGGCCGCAATTGTAGCATACATTAGTGCGTACTCTGCACCCTCTGCCTCGATGATCTGGCTGACTGCAATTATAACATGCGTTCATGCCTGCTTCGCACTCACCACCATTATGATGTATGCAATTTTGAATGAAAGGTGGTATTTTGCCCTAAACTTGTCTATCCATAGGCCTCATGGCAACTGGTGCATTTGTTCAACGTCTCTGTTGTGCTTCCTACTCTGGTTGATACGACCTCGAATGTTGCCGCCTCTCGTAAAAATCTTGGCGAGGTCGAGTAGCTATAACTCGTCTTGCCTCACTTACAACTCTCACTAGATCACCAAAGGTGACATACTTTCTATCCAAATAGGTCATCTTGATCTCATGATGGAGGCCTTAATAAAAGTGCTCCATCCTCCTTCCTTCAGCTGGAACCAAATCTGCTCCAATCTGGTCTCATATTACACCATGTCAAGGGACCCTACTTCATTGTCTGAAATTCCCTCTTCTTTCTCTTTTTGACATCTGACAGAAAGCATTTTCCATCAAACTTCGCTCTGAACTCTTCCCAGATCATGTCCACAGGTTGATGGTGGGACAAATGTAGAATTCTGCACTGAATCCCACCATATTCTATCTTCATCTTAGAATGCCCTTGTAATGATGCGTACTTTGTGCTCCATTGGGCATGCTGATGATTTGCACAAGAATGCCTCTTGTACATCCAACTTCCCAAAGAATGGTCATTCATCTTTCTTCACGAACCTTTTATACTGCCACAATTCCAAATTCCTTATATCCACTGACCTATGAGATCCTTCTCCTAGATCATACAGTGAAAACTATGGTCTTGTACATGCTTGTACAGTGTCAAATCATGCAGCTCCACTTCCATGTGTAGTTTGCCCGCTACTTGCTACTATGTGTCCACTGACATCTAGTCCTATTCTTGCCTAAAATGGGGCAAACAGAGAAGCCGTTGTTGGAGTAGTCCTCTATTGCAGCAGTGAAGGAGGGGGCGGCGGAGGGCCCATGGGCACTGCTAGCTCTCCTCGTGCCTAATCATCCACTATTGGTCTCTTAGCTCTGGCTACCGAGTGGGCTATCTATCTGAGCACTCTCTTTAATTCCTCTTAGTGTTGCTGCATCTGTATCTAAACCTCAGCCAATTTGGTAATCGCTGCATCTCTCTCCTATCGATTACTGCTTCTGTGGTGACTGTCATGGCAATGGCTCTTACTGCATCGACTAACTGAGACTAAATGCAATGGTAGTCCTCAGTTGACTGGATGTAGTTAGACTACCATGGCTCTCACTGCATCTGTAACACCCTATTTTTCTGTCCAATGGCGGACCGACGTGCTATGTTATAATTTTGAAAACTATTCTTCAGACTACTCTCGTACAACCTTTACGGAAGTAGATCTCAACCCTCGAGGAGGCTTAAGACGAGCAACCATAAAGGGTTTCATCATATATGCATACTGATTCATACAAGCATGGAGAGACTCTTAAACTTAAGAATTCTATATGATCACCCCCAGCCACGACAGAGGCAATACTTCCCCTACGACTATGAGTGGAGACTTTAAAAATGTTGATGATCACTGTCAACTGCAGAAGAGGCGCACCCCAGCTATAGCTTTGAGGTTGCATGTTGTAACATAAACTTTTTCTTTCTACTTAGTTCAAGTGATTCATTACATTTCTTAATTTCTTACATGCAAACGAATGCACAGAATTTCAACAAGGGTCGCGGTTACCTATTCCGCATACCCGACATGTGCAAGAAAATAAAATAATTAAACATAGCATCATTGGATGCCAAGGCATCAAAAACCCTAACACCTGGAATTCACATGGGTCTTCAAGTGGTGTGAACCGTATGCTCCATCTACCCACATTTCTTTATCACACACTCATTCAGCTACAACAAATATGTTTTGCATACCTTGTAAGCTCCTCATCGTGTTATAGGACTTTGAGGTTTATACCTTGTAGATGATAGTTAGAGTGCCCCAAAGTGTGTCTGCATCACAATAATAATGTAATGCTATATAAAATACACGTGCAGAAATATAATCAATTGATGTATCCCAAATCATACAAGTTCATACAACTTCAGGGCTTATTCCCGTAACATACTACATCTCAATTTTATATCAACTCGGTAATTAACACAAATACAACACGAAATACCTTGCCACAAGCCGATTGATCCATCTGCCTAAAAGCCTGCATATATTAGAGAAAAATGTCAGCAATCAATGAATCGATTACTGGTCTTGTAGAGACGAGGAATATAACATTACTAGCAAATGGGTATTTAAACCCCAAGAAAAGGTTGCAGAAACTTCTAGAATCATATAGGGTGGTAAGCGAAGGCCGCTGTGGCCACGTATCATACCATATTTTCTTACAAAGAGGCATCTTATAAACATATAAACATTCATATATCGCTTGCACTCTCATATCTTCCATATATCACCCGCTATAGTATCCATGTGCCTTAGAACCAATGTACCACAATTTTCGGAAACGCACTGCATTCACAGTACCTTACATACATTGCACCACTTAAGGGTAGAACGGGTACTAGTGCAATCTACATATCTCCATACTGTTCACTCTCTTATTCATGAAATCCGTAAAAATGTGCATACTTATATAATAGGCTCAGGGAAGAGGCTTGTATCATATATTTTTGGACCTTCAATTTAAAAACCAACAAGGGATCTCATCATTGTAGTTTTATTAAACTTACGATAAAATGCGACTAAATGGCCCAGTATCAGGGGGATCTGATAAAAATGCCACTGATACAGTCCTATCGTTTAAAATGCGATTAAATGTGATACTCAAGAACCAAACACAAGGTTGAAGGAAGAGAGTCATACAGACCTGGATGAGTGGAGCCTTGCATCCTAAATTGATGAGCTCAACCCGCATAACCTAACAGGAGATGGAATCCAAATCATAATCAGATTACATCTGCACAGAAGATGAGGTAATGCCTCCACACATGTACAATATGTAGAACTTAATTTACTAACTTATTTTGCATAGTGATGGGTTAAACCTCATTAGGTAGTTTAATTTAAGGTTTGGGGTTGCAATTCTACTTAGTGTATGATTTCGTGCTTAGGGTTTTATTGTCGGACTTAACCACACTATTTTTCGGACAAACAAAATGGTATCCAATTAAGCTTAAATTTAAACCCCTAGTTCTCGACACCCTAAGGGTCTGTCATAAATATTAACAAGTGATAATATGTGAATTATCTTGTTGATTGAGCTTAATTAAGGTCGGTTTAATGTGTTGTGAATAGTATCCCGTCACTAGACAGCAAACTTCAAAATTTCAGCCCATGGACCTGAGAAGTCATAATGGGCTTTGGTCAATTGGAATAGTTATATAACACTTGAAAGTATAACCCATTAATATTTCAGGTCAATTTCTTTATAATTAGGCCTAGGTAATTTGTCTTATCTTGATTTCTCATTTAGTGATTTTTGTAATTTACCCAACTATGGTAGGATTAGAAATTTCTACTGAATTACTTACATACCTAAATGCTCCGAAAATTTACATAGAAAATATTAGAACATTTAGTAAACTCTATAATTTATAATATAATATTCTCACAGATAAATATATTTTCCATAGATTTTTCAATTGAAAATATAACTTGTAGATCTATGTCATGTGAAAACAAACAGACCAAGATCATACAAATCAGATATCTAAAGCATGAGTTATGAATTTTATGCTCAACTAGTGTAGATTTGGACACAGATGATACAAAAATCATAACTATTTATCTACACATGAGAACCGCATGAAACTACCTCTCAAAATTCTTTAAGAAGCATATCTACAAGGTAAAAATGCAGTAAAAATGCAAACAACAACATCCATACATAAAACAACAACCCAAACAAAAATCATCTACCAAAACTTGAGAAAGAACATACATTTAACGGTTCAAGGGGAGGTCACTTGGAGTTTTCCCATTCTAAGTCTTTCAACCCTTGAAAGAATAACATCTTGGAAGACCAAGGAAGGATAGAGAGAGCTCAAAGAGTGGAGAAGAAGGTTAGGAAAAAGAGAGGGATGTTGTGGGTGAGTGGAGTGGAAAGGTGAGGATGAGGGTAGGCTTTTATAAAAAAAGAGGGTGGTTGGCTGGGTGATGTCATAGGCATGTCTGCTACATCTAATGAGGTGTGTTGGGATTGAAATTTGAAAAGAAAAAGAGGGAAAAGATTTGGAGGTTAATAAAATAAATAAATAATTACATCATGAAAAAATTTCTAAAATAAGGTAAGTCATTGGTGTAAGGGTGCTTCGACACTGTCTTGATGTCCGTGGTCTAAATGTGAGCATTAAATTCAAACTTTGTCTGCATGTAAGGGTGCTGGCATGACGCCTTTTGTGTCCAGTCGTCATTTACATCATTTTAGGTTTTTCCACTAGAAACATGTAAGATCCATCAACTTAGTCCGACATCTAATACCTACTGGGAGAAGATCCTGTTTACAAATGAGAATGGACTATAGATCTTTAACTTGGGTTAATCATTTTAAAGAAATGACTTAGGCCCATTACGTTGCACTTTGGGCAGGATCGTTACAGGTGGTATCAGAGCAACCTGGTTACGTGCTAGATGGTGGGCTGGATTAGGGACGTTAGCTAGGCTGCCGGTCACGGGCCAAAAAGGTCGTGAGCTGGGGCTAGCAACGTGCTGGACTAGGGAAGTTGGCTAGGCTGCCGGTCACGGGCTAGAAAGGTCGTGGGTTGGGGCTAGCAACGGGCCAAGTATAGGCATTTGGGGGACGAAATTTCTTCAGGTGGGTGGATTGTGAGATCCCTCAACTTAGTCCCACATCTAATACCTACTCGGAGAAGATCCTGTTTATAAGTGAGAATGGACTATAGATCTTTAACTTGGGTTAATCATTTTAAAGAAATGACTTAGGCCGATTACGTTGCACTTTGGGCCGGGTCGTTACAAAACACGTGAAGCAAACATGACCACAACACATGAAAATTGACTAGACACGCGGGGAACTCAGTCCTAAGATCTAACTCAACTCGATTCTACTGAACCGAATCATAAAAAAATGGTCAGGCACATAGCGTCTGGTGAGGGCAACAAAGCCAAAGGAGCTAACGCTTGGGCAACTCATACATACCGAAACGAAATTAAAACCACTGGGTGAAAAGCCTAGGTTTTACACATATATTCATTCATATATTTAGGACTGCAAGTAGTGGAGTTATGGTGTGGTCTAAAGCATTTACCATTTTTTTTACGACTTTCTTGATTGTTTACCACTACTGCACCGGTTACTGCTTTCATAATTGTTTGTTGTTACATACTTCTGGCCGTTTTAACCACCAATAAACGGTTAATATCTCGTAAATTTTGATTTGATTCCTTAACTCTTCACAAACATAAAATCCATGCCAAAATCACAAAATTTCACTATACATTAAACTAACCTTTTGAAAGATCTAATAATATATATATTGATCAATAGCACTAAAGTTTTGCTACCAAAAATAAACTACCTTTATTTAAGTGGTAAATCACTAAACGATAATGGTAGTGGCTTCTTCTATTACTGTTTTAAAATTAAAATGGTGCACTTAAATTTATCACTTTTTATTACCATTATTCTCAATGGTGAAAAAAATATTTGGCTATCTAATTTCAATTAAATTTGAAACAGTGGGTAAAATGATAAAACGGCCAACCAGCTGCAGCCTACATGCGTTTATATATATATATGTGTGTGTGTGTATATATATATATATATATATATATATATATATATATATATATATATGTATATATATATATACACTCATACATATATCAAGGGGGCATTATGTGAAACCCAGGTCATTTGCCACATCGTTTTATGTCGGCTTTGTCTTGATTTGGATTGTGTTGCTTAGGTCTGATGACCCTTTTTGGGTCATGGCCCTAACCTCGCTCGAGTGTTTAGTGCACTCAGTTGGACATCTCGTTGCCCGACTTTTACTTCTAGTTTGTTTGTGTGTTGTCGAAGTTATACATTAGGACCGTGCCCCTTGCATGGATAGAGTTCATTCATGTGTTTAGAACCCCCTTTCGATCAGTCGTAGCCCATGTGGGACCTGCGGTACAGTTCTCGCAGGTTGTCCCAACCACCTTAGGGTGATAGCCTTAGGTGTGTGATTTCTGCATTTAGCACAAGGGCGCCCCCAAGAACCCTTGTGTGCCTGGCTAGCTATTGGCCCACAATTTGACTTGCCAGTGTCGAGCACAAAGGCGCTTAGTGAATGTCTTTGCGTTGGAACGATTCTTTCCATATAAATACCTCCTCATTTCTGACCTTTTCACCCCATTGTTCTTTTCTCTCCAACCTTCTTCTACTCGCCTTTCTTTTCAACTTCCTCCATCACTTTTCTTAGCCTCTTCCAACCCTCTCCAAGCTTCCATAGGTATAATACTTTCACGACCCGCCCTTTTCGAGCCACAAGTCAAATGTTACTATATAAAACTAAGTCTCTCGTAAATTAATTTTCTATTAATTTTTAACATTTTAAACAAACCCATGATGTGAAATTCTTTTCAAATCATACAATTTAAATTCATACTCAATGAATTAGTTAAAGTTCAAATTCTACGTCATGCATGAAACAAAATATAATATAAGCTCGGAATAATCTAAAACCCATGAAATGAACCGAAATCTCACTGTCATGCAAACAACCTAGAAGTATAACAATATATAAGAAAAAATAATAGTCTAATAAACGAGTCCTCCAGCTATCCTGACTTTACCCATCCGTCCATAATGCTCACACCTGCGGAGGCAATTCCACGTTAATGATAAAAACATTAAGTCATATAATTACAAGAAACAAGTTAATATAATCGACAACATCTCAATTAAGTCTTTTAGTGATTATGAGCCTATGCCAATCTCTTATTATGCCAGGAGGGGTAGCCACCCAATTCAGCTACAATCTCATGTATACGTACACATGCAATGTGGCCCACGACCTGTTGTGCTCGGCGCATGTTGGTCGAATGTGGGCTTAGGCCGACCAAGACTGCTAAACAAGAATATATAACATTTTGAGTAATAATACGGATTTGGAATTGTAATGAGGCACCTGCAACTATGACATACGATCCTATACGCGAGAAAAGATGGAGAGACTCCCAACAAAAAAAAGACAATACTAGTGGGGAAAAAGTGTTAGAAATAGACGCTCAAAGGAAACAACCCGAAGAAAATATTTTCCCTCAAGCTCTTCGAATAATTTCTCTAAATCCCTCCCTTTGTGAGCCAAATGTGCTCACAAATTATCAAGAAGATGTTTCATTTAACATCAATAGAATTCTCATTTATATAGAAGAATATATGTAGAATTCAATAAGTCACTTGCATTAAACTTTTATAGAAAAGAACATATTCACACATAAGTATAAGAAACTCCCACCATTAGTGTGATAATGAAAAGTCAAAAACTTACTATTGAGTTTAATGGGATTGGATGTTAAATCACACTCATAACTCCCAATCCCAAAATTTCAATTCTGGGAGACAAAGTCTTCCCTTATATTTAACTTTCAACCAAAACTCCATCCTTATGCACCATGTCAACCTACGAAAGGGCCTTTAGCTGCTACTAACCCAAGCCAACGACGGGTTCGACCTATGGTGGAACCTTATTTGACCGAAATAGAAAAATGAAAAAGAATAAAGTATAATATAATAAATAAAGCTTATTTGAAACCACATATAAATACCACTGTACTAATACACTAAAAGTAATAATTAATCATTTATGATATTAATTCTTAAGAATTAATTTAATTAAATAATATGTATGATTCATTCTAAGATTTATAAAACCCATAATAAAATGACCTAGTTATTTTTGGGGTTTTACAATCTGCCCAGCTTCAGAATTTTTGTCATCGAAAATATCATAAGGAAAAAATTACTCATTTATCTAACTTCTTTCGTATCCTATCTTAGGCATTTCTTCCATTATGCATTGGTATACTTGTATTTAGCTCTATAAAAGTTAGTTTAAACATCTTCACATTTTCCTATAAAAGTTCATTTTAGAAAAACCATGATTTACAATTTTCTTTTTCCACTTTTACTTTGTGATGGTTGATCATGTGAGTCAATTTGATTTACTTCTTCACTAGTTCTACATCTTAAAGCCAAAGTGTTCAAGAACACTTCAACAGTTGATCTTCTATTGCATGTGAATTGTCATTTAAATTAATATATATGTATCTCTATGCTTCATTGGTGTCTTTACTTTTCATAAGCCCATATCTTGCCACAGAGTAGACTATAATTCATTGGTGTTTTTTTCTCACAATTTAAGCATTGTCACTCATTGCATAGCTAAAGTTGTCCCATGACACTATTATCTAGATTGCACAAGTGCCCCATACTACCTAAATAACACCTCCGATTGCAAAGGCGCTCCTCCGTATACATTCTTTGGTTAATTGTCTCGTGCACCTAACATGACACATAAGTGACACACTATCCCATACCGGTGTTATGCTTTAACACACTTCTCGAATATTATCTAACTCAATAGAACCTTGTTAATATCCTAATGATATGTTTCTATAAATCAATTATCTACACGATACCCAAGAGTCTCATATCCTTCTAAAGGTTCCCTCTTAATTACCCGTTCAACTTATAACTTGTTCCGAATCTAGATGTTGCTGCCTCAATCCCCACTAGGGCAATTTTTTGATCGTCAAGTCTTCAAAACATCCCTTTGTGGTTAATAACACCATCAACATTACTTTATCTCTTTCTTCTTCTTTCTATTTTTTTAATTTTTTTGGTAAATAAAATAAAAGCACATCATTATGCATAATATATGATCTAAAGTGTCCTATCAACTTCTTCCATATTATTTTCTAATTATTTAATAATTATGCAAATTTTTGTAACATCTAGTGGTCATTTTTCTTTAGTGTCTTACAATTTACTTTTACACCATACCGACAGAATTTTTTTCTAAGAAGAAATATCTTGAACTACCTAATATCGTTGTTACACCAACCTCCCAACCTGACACTTTTGACTCTTGGGCTAGTCCAATTTTGTCCTTACCATTCATATCTTCCAAACCTTGAGCAATCTCTAAGGTTTAGACATCAGTGTATCCACAACAACTTAATTGGACGCTCCTCTAGTCCCTACACCCTTAGAAAGTTGTCAAAAGTATTCTTTTAACATTAACTCACATTGTTGACGTTCACCCGCAACCCATTTTGGAGACACCCATACTTACCATCTAAAAAAATGAAAATTAATTTTATAAAAGAATGATCAATGTTTATATAAAGGAAATTTACCTCTAGGATAATTATGAGATCCCTCAACTTAGTCCCACATCTAATACATACTGGGAGAAGATCATGTTTATAAGTGGGAACGGACTATAGATCTTTAACTTTGGTTAATAATTTTAAAGAAATGACTTAGGCCCATTACGTTGCACTTTGGGCTGGGACATTACAGATGGTATCAGAGCAACCTGGTTCCGTGTTAGATGGTGGGCTAGACTAGGGACGTTGGCTAGGCTGCCGGTCACGGGCCAGAAAGGTCGTGGGCTGGGGATAGCAGCGGGCTGAACTAGGGACTTTGGCTAGGCTGCCGGTCACAGGCCAGAAAGGTCGTGGGCTGGGGATAGCAGCCGGCTAGACTAGGGACGTTGTCTAGGCTGCCGGTCACAGGCTAGAAAGGTCGTGGGCTGGGGCTAGCAACGGGCCAAGTATAGGCATTTCGGGGACAAAATTTCTTTAGGTGGGTGGATTGCGAGATCCCTCAACTTAGTCCCACATTTAATACCTACTAGGAGAAGATCCTTTTTATAAGTGAGAATGAACTATAGATCTTTAACTAGGGTTAACCATTTTAAAGAAATGACTTAAGCCCATTACGTTGCACTCTGGGCAGGGTCGTTACAATAGTGGACTCTTAGACTTTCAATGAGGTAAGGATATATTTGCATGGTTCCGTGGGAAACATAGCTTTGATACCATCTATAACAACCCGCTTGTTTCGAGCCAAGAGCCAAGTGTTACTATATAAAACGAAGTGTCTCGTAAATTAATTATTTATTAATTTTTAATATATTAAATAAACCCATGACATAAAATTCTTTTTAAATCATACAAATTAAATTCATACTCAAAGAATTAATTAAAGTTCAAATTCTACACCATGTCATGAAACAAAATATAATATAAGTTCGGAATAATATAAGACCCATGAAACGAACCCAAATCTCACTGTCATGCAAACAACTTAGAAGTATAACAAAATATAAGAAAAATAAATGGTCTAATAACATAGTCCTATAGCTGTCCCGACTTTACCTATCCTTCCATAATGTTCACACTTGATGAAGGCAATTTCGCGTTAGCGATAAAAAACGCTTGAGTCATATATTTACAAGAAACAAGTTAATATATTCCACAACATCTGAATTTGAGTCTTTTAGTGATTATAAGCATATGTCGAGTTCTTATTATGCCGAGAGGGGTGGCCATCCCATCCAACTACAATCCCATGTATGCCCACACACGGTACGTGGCCCACAACCTGTAGTTACTAATATTTGCCATTGGCTCACCTTCTCGGTATCACAAGTGCATAATGAGTCATTTCGTGCCATTGCACCTTGTCACCCCTTTCTGCATGTGGGACAGGTATTTGATCTTTCGATAATTTTAAGGGTACAGCCTCGTGTTGGACTGAGTCAATTTTTTGACCCTGGTTGCACTCAGCGCTTGATACTTGAATGTGGGCTTAGGCCGACCATAGCTACCAAACAAGAATATATAACATTTCGAGCAATTATACAAACCTAGAATTGTGATGAGGCACCCGCAACTACAACAAACGATCCGATACACGAGAAAAGATGGAGAGACTCCTAATAAGGAAAAGACGATACTAGTGGGGAAAAATTGCAAGAAATAGACGCTCTAAAGGAATCAACCCAAAGAAAATATTTTACCTCATGCTATTCGAATAACTTCTCTAAATCCCTCCCTTTGTGAGCCAAATGTGCTCACAAATTATCAAGAAGATGTTTAATTTAACATCAATAGAATTCTCCTTTATATAGAAGAATATATGTGGAAATCAGGAAGCTACTTACATTAAACTTTTATAGAAAAGAACATAATCACACATAAGTATATGAAACTCTAGCCACTAGTGTGATAATGAAAGTCAAAAATGCCCTATTGAGTTTAATGGGAATGGGTGTTAAATCACACTCATAACTGTCAATCCCAAAATTTCAATGTGGGGAGACAAAGTTTTCCCTTTATATTCAACTTTCAACCAAAACTCATCCTCACGCACCATGTCAACCTACAAAAGAGACTTTAGCCGCTACTAACCCAAGCCAAGAGGTTCGACCTATGGTGGAACCTTATTCAAATGAAAGGGGAAAATAATAAGAATAAAGTACAATATAATAAATAAATAAAGCTTATTTGAAACCACCCGTAAATACCACTGTACCGATACGTTAAAAGTAATAATTGATAATTTATGATATTGATTTTTAAGAATTAATTTAGTTAAATAGTATTTATGATTCGTTCTAAGATTTATAAAACCCATAATAAAATAACCTAATTATTTTCATGGTTTTACAAATACCTAGCAATTTTAGTGTTTTTGGGTAATTAAACTAATTGAATATGTCACCTTCAAAAATTGATAACTCCAATATTTTGAACCTAAAAAAAACTTTGAGAATGGAACTAGGCTCTCTAAGGAATCCAACAAAATAATAATCTCGTTAATCAGAGTTTTGTAGTAAGAGTTATGATTTTTAAAAATCAATGGATAAATTAAGAAAAATCTAAAGCATGGTAAAAGATGTTTCTTTTGGACAAACAGTCTTGACTGAGCTCATTGTCCACTTGAAATATTAAGATTATATGATAGATAGAAGATACTTACAAAAATAAGTTGTTAAAGAATTTGTTCAATGTAAAGGCTCAACCTGGTTTGTGCAAAACGATGGGCTTAGTCATCTATTCAAAAGTGATTATTTAAGTTAAAGATCTTAAACACTATCGCTATTAATATATTGGATCTTAGCCCGGTAGGCATTAGATGTAGGACCAACTTAAATTTTGGGGTAATTTACATTCGACCCACCTTGAAGGAAATTCCATCCTTAGAATTTCTTTCTGTGACTCTTGACATACAACTATCCATCCAACAAGGTCATAGGTTTTCTTTGATACTACGTATAAAGACCTGCCTTTTAACATGCATGAAACCTAGACAACCAAGCCTGTTACCTAGGAATTCACCCAGCGTGCATGCATAAATTTAAACGTAAAATAAATAAATCACATATAAGCAACAAAAAATACTAAAAGACGACCGTTCATTTGCTACCATAAACAAAATTTATAACAACTCATACTTCATAACATTGATGTCCAACAAATAAATCTCAGATTTAGAACAATTCTCAACTATGTTGTAACAAATAAAACCTGATGACTGAATCTCTTGTCATCCATAAGCTGCACATCTAACCTTCAAATAATCAAGATACAGTTCACTCAGCACCAATATGTAGTTATGAGTCATCTACTTACATATGTAGTAAACATAATAAGCAAACTATGATTAATCTCAATTTGATAAAACAAATACAAAAATATCGTTTCGCTTCATTTGAATCATAACATCATAGCTTGTAACTTAAGATAACCATTAAATATGAACATAACATGACATTTTACATTCAACAGATTAATATATTTATTTTGACATGAATAAAAGACATTCGTAAGTACGCTTACATAATTATATAATTAAATAGTGAACATGAGCATAAACTTATCACATATACATTGCTAGACTTCTGCATCCTAAGACTTAGTTTAAAACTTATTCCATAATTCAGGCTTTGAGATAAACAAGGTTTTCGCCTATACATAACCTTTCTAACTTAAAGGTGATAAACTAATCATTGACCATCCTTTGTGGTTAAATTGATCATCTAGTCGAACCTTTGAGATCCATATTTAGATTGCATATTAATCTTGTTTCATTTTAGATCACATCTGGCCCGACCTTAGTGGCCTTAGTATCATCAATCTATAGCTTAATTTATGAAGCTTTAATGCAAAAGCACACAAAAATCCGATAACATGAATAGTTAACTTGTTGGCTCCACATTGGTAGCCTTGGCTCAACCTTTGTAGCCTTTGGGTTCAACCTTTGAAAAGCCATTTTAAGTCTAGCATCTTTGACTCCCCGATAATGCAATAGGCCCCTGCAATTCCCAAATCTTATTTTATAAGTCACAATTGATCATAAGCACCATCAACACATTAGCCCCTGTTCCTTTGCTTGACTCATGCTGAAGGGGGATGGTTAAGGTACATCTGCATAACTAGTTAGTTTACCCGATATTTCATCATTATCATACATATTATCATTTAAAATTTTTTACTTGCATACATAGAATTTCATCAAAAAAATTGTCTAAACAAGTCATAATACTAAGGATCTTAAATCTGCCCAAAATTCGAATAAATTGACATGGCAATGTTGATTTCTGAGCTCCTTTGTCTTGATAACAAAACACCCTAGCCTAAGGAATAACATATACCATTACCTATATGAATTTAACCCAAGCCTATATGATATGCTGTTTAACAAATCAATATCATATAATAAGCATACAACATTCAACGTGTGTGGATGAGATGTTTAGGCTCTAACATTTCATTAAACACAACTTACATGACCCATGAAACATTCATAACATCATATATTCATCATAAAGTGATCATTTAATCACGAATATGAAATACATGATGTATAAGACCAATAGAACTTTAAAAATACGCATCTCCCGGGATACATAACAAAACCTCCTGAAATTTAATAAGTAGAAATGAGAGATGATGACGATTATAATGCAAAAAGAGTTGCTTGAATCCGAGTTCTATACTAAACATTATAACTGTTTTAAGATATGTGCACGAAATGGGGAAATTAGGATTTTGGCCTCGTGGCACTTGGTGCACCTGCTCTGGGTGCCTTGGTGCTGCGGCAAGCCCATTACTATTTTTATTTTTCAATGCTGCAGCTCTCATGATCAGAGCTACGACGCGCCGACAAAGCCCTAACTTGATTTCATTCTCTCTGATTCAATTTTTATCCGATTTGAGTGAAACAAAGTCTGGATTTTCAATCTTTCTAAGCATAAAATTAAGGGTTATAACAGTTTTTAACATTGATATATTTTAGTCAACTTTTGCTCAATTAAAATATCATGGATATCCTTATTTATAGATGTTCTTAATTCTATCATGCAACTCATCATCCTATTCATGTATATACATTATAGAAATCTTAAGATTTTCATATAAAACATAATCAAAACATTAAAACACGCAATTTTTTATCAAAATCATAGAGTAAAACTATAATTAACATAAAACATACTCATACTTCCATATAACATGATGGATGGATGGAATGACATGAAAACAATAAAGTTTGCAAGATTAGGTTGAAAAATGTTATTTTTTCTTTGCAAAACTCCCATAGAACTCTAGTTTGAGCAAAGAAACACCCATACATCAATCTCCAAGGGCGAAGAGGACGCCATGTTGAAGAAAAAGGAACAGAGTCCACCTCTATTAGGACCTTAAAAACCTTCTAGGTTTTCCCCATCTTCTCAATTAACCTACATAAACCTCTAATTCCCCATAACACCACTACTAATTCTAGAAAATGAGTAGACAAACAAACCAAAGATATGCAGTCATACCCCTTTATCTTGCTCGAGTCATGCCCACTTACCACTTTGATCTAACAAATACATTTGGCTCCACATAAGTCAACCCAACTAGTTAACCTAAATGTGTAGCCTCTTTTTATTTCTTAATTCATTATCAAGGTTATCTTGGTGGGATATAAACAAAGATCACATGTGATCATTCCCCTTTGATCCTTCTTCTTTACTTGACCAATTCCATGATTCATATGTTTTCTTTGTCTTCCGATCAAACCTTCATGAACAGGACAACTTAATTATTTATTATTTCATAAGAATTAGTCTAAGTTAACCTCTATAATTACTTAATTCAGCTTTGTTTAAACATGACCATATTAGACAGATTAATACTTAGTCAAATTTCCATGTTTTTATCTTAAACCGTTTCATAGTCCAACTTGCCGACATCATTCATATATCCGTCATCCAAACACTGAATTGAGTGATTCTTATTGCATTGCAAAGCTTGATGAGTCTAGTTTCTGCCCAAGTAAATTTTAGAATTTTCTGATCCTACATACAGACAGATATATGAATTTTTGAATCCAACGAGTACAAATATGCCCGGTTATGATTACAAGGCATTACATACTAAACTGCTTTCAAGAGACCAATCATAATATCCTTGTATAGAATAGTATTTGGAAAAGCAGGTCACCTATCTTTTAAGCTAGAGCACAACGAATATTGGGCAATTCAGAAGTTGAATGTTGATGCCAAGGCATGTGAAAAGATAATGTTTGTAACACCCCGATCTCGGTTCACTGAAGAACTGAATCAGGAATGTTACGATGGGTCAAGTCATGTTTAATGTTGTCGGTCGGTACGACTCGATCGATGAAATACATCAAAACAACCCTCTTGGTGTCATGAAAATGGAAGACATTATTAAACATGCATCAAACGCATCAAATATAAATAAAAACAATAAGGTAAATATGTAAAACTCCATTTTTTGGGTGGTCTTACCCGATTTTAGTTTTATCAATTCAGGCAGTCTCAGAATTGATTCGTGCAAGCTCGAGTAAAAACAAATTTACGAATATGAGTATGAGGCCCAGATGGCCATATGAGCATGTTATTGAGGTTGAGTATACCCGATATCCATATGATGGTTTTAGTTATGATACATGTAGAGTCATGAATTATTAGTGTATACGCGAGGTATACATATGATTTTTATAAGTTAGTTAGGATTTTAGGCCTAGATCTAGGCCAATGCAGCGTTTAGTATCCGTTTGGGATTTTCTAGGTATTTCATTTGCATGCAGCATAGGAATTTCAGATAACTAGATTTTGCTCCTGTGGGCCCAGCTTGATTGAGTTCAAGGTTCGAGGCTCATTTAGCCTTCTTACCTCGATTCTCACCTATAGAGTCACTTTTATAACTCGAGTCAGTTTTGACTTTGGACGGACTCGATCCGAGCTTTCTGTTCATATATATATATATATATATATATATATATATATATATATATATATTGCATATACCTATAGGTGGACCCGACTAGGCCACTAAGTTGTCAGATGCTTAGATCGTACCACGTAGCAAAATCTGAGGCATCCATTAAAACCTAGCTTCATATATATATTTTCAAAGGTTTTCTCCCCCATATTTTAGAGTTACACCCCTAACACTGCCACCACTTTGACTTCCCACCGGTGAGACACCAGCCCTCCTTCGGCCACCCATTCAGTATAGCCATGACCGCCTCACAGCCGGCTTTCCATTCACACCACTCACAACCATTGGCACCGCTACAGTTGCTGTTTCCTACCAAGTTTTTAGTCACTGTTCATCATTGCTGACACCACCATTTGGGTCCTTTTTTGGTACTGGCAAGCGACTTCCAGCCAGTGCGACCACCCCCACAAGTTCATCTTTCCTAGATCTACATTTTGAGACAACCCACGACGACCGTCGTGGCCGCGATCGCCGCCACTAACGTCGCTGCACCTGGAGGCGATCCGCCACATTTCTTGGTGATTTCCGGCCAACCAGTGGCCAGAATCTGCCAGTCGACACCACCAACTGCTGTGCCTTTACACCCTGAGTTGATCACGACCAACGGCGGTGCATTCTCTGGCGATGGGTACCCCTGCCCTATGTCCTACCTGTTTGCCCATTCGTCCGGTTCGCAGTCTGCTTGCCCGCGACCGCATCTGCCTGTCCGTGTTCGTGTGTGCGTGATCTTGCCCGAGTTCGCTAGTCCAAGTCCGCCCATCCTGTTCATATCCGCTTAGCCAACCCAGCCCATTTCTAGCCCAGGTTGGTTCAGCACTTTCAGTTTGGTTTTGTTCAGCCTGGTTCGGTTTGGTTCAGTCCGTTCTTGTACTGTTTTTGACAATTCGAGAACTATTTCATTACTTTAGATGCATATTCACATTGTTTAGCATGTTTGGATTGTATGAGTATTTTTCTTTATTTATTAATTATTTTATTTATTTATTTATTCATGATTATTAATTTCTTATTATTTATATATTTGTTGACTATGATGAATGTTTACATGATTATTTGTTATTAATAATATTATATTTACTTATTAATATTAATCTTATTATGTTATTAAATTGTATTTATTTATTTATATATTTATATATTTATTTATCTATTTGTATGTTCGTGTGTAAGTTATTATTTATTTGTATTTAATTATGTATTATTGTATTGTAAACTATGATATTATTAATATTCATTATTAATGATTATTAACTATTTGTTTATTTATTTATTGAATTATATATATATATATAGAGAAATACTACCATACGCTGCCTGATTTTGCAGCGTATGGCAGCGCATAGAAAAGGTGACCGTTGGATTTCAATCCAACGGCCGCCTCCCACCCCCGATCTAATTTCGCATCCGAGCCCTCTCCTCCCCCTCGTCGCAATCCATGGCCGACGTCGCCTCGTCGGCGGCGGCCGACGGCAAGGCTGTCTCCGACTTCGACCCCGGCCGCATCACCGAGGACAAGGCATGGCTCGCCGCCCAGTTCAACGCCGCCGGCAAGGACGTCCCCGACTTCGATTACAACCCGCGGGTGGTCGCCTCCCTCTCCCAATCCAAGACTCGCGCCGCCGACTTTCTCCTCAAGGCCTCCGAGTACCGATCCCAAGGTCGCTTCTTCTTCTACTTTTTATTTCTTTTCAACTCCCCCATATTCGATTCCATTTCCGATTTAGGGATTTTTTAGGTGTTCGATTTGATGATGTTTTGAAGTGTTGATTTGATCCCATTTCCGATTCCATTTCCGATTTCTAGGTCTTAGGTTTTGATTTTTTGTTTTGGAGTGTTGATTCGATTCCATTTCCTTTGGGGGTTTGATTTTTGATGTTTTGAGTGTTGATCCAATTCCATTTCGTATTTCTATGTCTTTAGGGTTTGATTTTGATGTTTGGGGGTGTTGATTCGATTGCAGCAGCAAGGATGAAGGAGATATTGGGGCATGTTGGATTGTGAAGGATAGTCTGTCGTCGAATGCGGCGTCGTCGGTGCAAGTGCTTGCCAATTTGGCCAATTTGCTCAATATCAGAGATATGGAAATGACCAGGCTGGTGTTTATTTGGCGATTTTGCTCTTAAATTTGTGATCTTTTTGGTTCATTTGGATGTTAAACCAATCGAAATCACCCTAAATCGTGGTTGTTCAATTGTAAGTTTCTACTTATTAAGTCATTTTTAATTGGAGTTAATATCTTGATTTGATCCATTGGCTCTTTAGCTCAAATGGTGAGAGCACTTGGGAGATTCATTCTCTTCAGGGGATGGTGGTTCAAATCCACCGGGAGCCTAGTCACTAAATAGTGGAATAGTTTAGAGTGAACGTAGATAACAATGTAGATTCCAGAAACTAGCTTTGCATTGTAAAGTTGCGGTGACTTACTAGTTACAATCCATCGTCTGACAGAAATTGAAAGCTCCCATCTAGTTAATAATTTTTTGATCTTTTTTCTTTGTAAGGAGTGCTCCGTCTGCTCGGAGCAGTTCCGATAAGGGAATGACATGAGGTCGTTTCCTGCATGCCGACACTTCTTCCACGACATTTGCATTGTACAGTGGATCAAGCCATCACAACTCTCGCTCCAATTGCAGTGTTGGGGTGGTTGTCCTGCCCTCTTTTGAGAGCAGGTTTGAATTGTTTCAACAAATTTATTGAGCTTATATGTGAACATATTGTCATATGAAAAAGAGTTGGGCCTTGGTGTTGTTTTTGACATGGAATGGGAAGAAGATGCCATCATTTTGTTCTTTTGCTTCATGTGATGTGCTAGTTGCTTGGTTGGTGATTGCCCCAGTGGTTCATTTTCTATGCTCCCCTTGCTCAACTTTCAACATAATTACAAATTGTAATGTGATTTCTAACAGTAGACTACAAAACAAATGCAGCACAAAATGAGGTATCATTTTCAGATAATAGCCATGAAAGAGTCTTCCTTTGGACTTCATGTTTGGAATACAGATCAAGGTTGGCATCCAGAACAAAGCAGGGCTTTATGAACTTACCTTTCCATTTACAAATTGAAAAAGTGACAAAAGCTCTCGGTGGATTTGAACCACCATCCCCTTAGGAGAACGAATCTCCTAGGTGCTCTTACCATTTGAGCTAGAGAACCAAAATTTTCATAATAAAAAATCTCATCTTACATAAACTATTATGTCCTTGGAAAATAATAACTCTCACATGATGCTCTTACTAGAAGCTCCATAGTTGGGAGGGCGCCCTACACCAGCCTTAAAACAACACAGTTGCAAACGTCAATCAAGTTCCATAGTTGGGAATAGATAAAAACCTTGTAGCCAACAGTTTAATAAGCTACGCCCAAGAGATCAAAACTTTTAATGCCATTATTTCCAGATTAACAATTCTGAGTAAAAGGTGTTCAAGATAAGGTGCTCAAGACATTAGACGGACAAGGCCTTAGAAGGAGATGGAGCTGCAAATGAACCAAAAAGATCACAAATTTAAGAGCAAAATCGCCAAATAAACACCAGCCTGGTCATTTCCATATCTCTGATATTGAGCAAATTGGCCAAATTGGCAAGCACTTGCACCGACGACGCCGCATTCGACGACAGACTATCCTTCACAATCCAACATGCCCCAATATCTCCTTCATCCTTGCTGCTGCAATCAAATCAACACCCCCAAACATCAAAATCAAACCCTAAAGACATAGAAATACGAAATGGAATTGGATCAACACTCAAAACATCAAAAATCAAACCCCCAAAGGAAATGGAATCGAATCAACACTCCAAAACAAAAAATCAAAACCTAAGACCTAGAAATCGGAAATGGAATCGGAAATGGGATCAAATCAACACTTCAAAACATCATCAAATCGAACACCTAAAAAATCCCTAAATCGGAAATGGAATCGAATATGGGGGAGTTGAAAAGAAATAAAAAGTAGAAGAAGAAGCGACCTTGGGATCGGTACTCGGAGGCCTTGAGGAGAAAGTCCGGCAAGGCGCGGAGTCTTGGATTGGGAGAGGGAGGCGACCACCTGCGGGTTGTAATCGAAGTCGGGGACGTCTTTGCCGGCGGCGTTGAACTGGGCGGCGAGCCATGCCTTGTCCTCGGTGATGCGGCCGGGGTCGAAGTCGGAGACAGCCTTGCCGTCGGCCGCCGCCGACGAGGCGACGCCGGCCATGGATTGCGACGAGGGGGAGGAGAGGGCGAGGATGCGAAATTAGATCGGGGGTGGGAGGCGGCCGTTGGATTGAAATCCAACGGTCACCTTTTCTATGCGCTGCCATACGCTGCAAAATCAGGCAGCGTATGGTAGTGTTTCTCTATATATATATATATATATATATATATATATATATATATATATATATATATATATGCTTACTAACACGAGTGTATATTGATATTTACTCGTGCTTACCTGTATATTTATATAATATAATTATATAATTATTTTATGATTAGAGTATTGTTCATATTTATCCACTTATTATTTATCTAATTATTTATGAATGCATTTTCTTGGTTTATTTATTTATTACTATTAATTATTATTATGTATTGATTTGCATGCTAGCTGTTTAGTTATAAATTTGTTAGCATTACTTTCTTTATTAGGATGTATTGGTGATATGTCTAACGACCCGGCACAAAGTGTAATGTAATGGGCCTAAGTCATTTCTTTAAAATGGTTAACCTAAGTTAAAGATATATAGCCCATTCCCACTTATAAAGAGGATCTTTCCCGGCAGGTATTAGATGAGGGACTAAGTTGAGGGATCTCACAATCCACCCACCTTAGGAAATTTCGTCCCGACCTATACTTGGCCCGTTGCTAGTCCCCAACCCACGATCTTTCCGTCCGTGGCGGCAGCCTAGTAATATCCCTAGTCCAGCCTGTTGCTAGCCCCAGCCCACGACCTTTTGGCCCGTGACCGGCAGCCTAGCCAACGTCCCTAGTCCAGCCCACCATCTAACACGGAACCAGGTTGCTCTGATACGACCTGAGTTGACCCGCCATTTTTCACGATATTGTGGGCCTTGCTGGCCAGGTGTTACTCAAAATTTAACAAAGCCAACCCTATAACGACCAGTCCTAACCGGACCGGGTGTTACTTAAAAGGTTACATGAATAATATGAAAGCAAATAAGTCTAGCATTTCTAACTCAAAAGAACTTATGTTTCAAATGACAATGTATGAAATAATTATCCCACAATCTTGGACCATTTCCCATAGCCACATTTATAACACAAGAAAAGTAAAAAGAGAAGTTCGCTTATTATCTGTTCACCACCTGTGTAGGTAGAAGAACCACCCTGTCATTTCTCAGTCTTTAGTTTCAGTTGCTAACCTGCGGAGGTAATTTCGGGTTAGTGATTAACCACTAAGCTGTATAATTAAATAAAACAAGTCCATAAACTCCCTATCATTATCTATAATAATGGCTGTTGTGACCATTCCAACATGTCCATTTATTAGCTGATGGTTCAATCCACCATGTCCATTAGTTGGCTGATGGGTTAGTCCACCATGTCCATCTATTGGCTGATGGGTCAGTCCATCATATCCATTACCGGCTAGCGAGTCCAATCAGCCATGTCCGTTATCGGCTGGTGAGTCCAATCCACCATGTCCATTAGTTGGCAGATGGGTCAGTCCACCATGTCCATAATTGGGTGGCGAGTCCAATCCGCCATGTCCAATTTATTGGCTGATGGGTCAGTCCATCATGTCCATTATCGGCTGGCGAGTCCAATCCGCCATGTCCGTTATCGGCTGGTGAGTCCAATCCACCATGTCCGTAATTGGCTAGCGAGTCCAATCCGCCATGTCCAATTTATTGGCTGATGGGTCAGTCCATCATGTCCATTACCGGCTGGCAAGTCCAATCTGCCATGTCCGTTATCGGCTGGTGAGTCCAATCCACCATGTCCGTAATTGGCTGGCGAGTCCAATCCGCCATGTCCAATTTATTGGCTGATGGGTCAGTCCATCATGTCCATTACCAGCTGGCGAGTTCAATCCGCCATGTCCGTTATCGGCTGGTGAGTCCAATCCACCATGTTCATTAGTTGGCTGATGGGTCAGTCCACCATGTCCATCTATTGGCTAATGGGTCAGTCCACCATGTCCATAATTAGCTGGCGAGTTCAATTCGCCATGTCCAATTTATTGTATTATGGCTGTCAGGTCCATTCTGACATGTCCATTATTAGATTATGAAGGGCGTAGCCCATGTCAGACTGAGTCAATTCCTTGACCCCAGTTGCACTCGGTGCATGGTGGTCGAATCTGGGCTCAGGCTGACCAGGTTGTCCACAAGGGAAAATACAACATTTTAAATAATTATACGGACCTGGATATTTCGAACTCGCAGCTGCGACCAATGATCCTAATCTGAACGAGGACATAAAATTATACATAAGTATAATTTTATTCGAGTAGAAATGCATGCAACTAAATGACTAATATATATATCACTATTAAATTTCAACAATATTAAATATTAAACTATTCATGTGATATAATCATTTAAATCCTACTTTACATTAATAATCTAGATCATAATTAACACTTAACAAATAATAAAATAATTATCAACTTATAAACAAATATTTAATTACTATTATTAGTATATTTTCCTTTGAGACGATAATTACTTAACCACAATCTTGATAATTTAGTTTACGGTTTTAAATCTTTAATCGCTATCCTATATTCATAGCAATTTAGTTAAATAAGTTGTACGATTAAATTATTTAAAATAATTTGTATTATTCTAATTTAAAAATATTATTAATACAATTATTTTAAATTATTCAACTCAATAAAATTTTGAACTTTATTTATTTTCATTATGCTATTTAGGTTCGACGCTAGTGATTGCTACCCGACTATAGTTTAATAACCCATTTTCTATATTACTGACTCGTTATTAAAATAATCACTTTATTTACCTAATATTAAATTTAATATGGTAAAGGTAAAATCTTTATTTTATTAATTACTTATCACTGTCCGATTTAATTTAATCGCTTGTTGTGTGCCGATTAATTATCGACCGTTTATCATTACCGTATTTTTATTACTTATGTCCATGTCGATTTCGTCTAATAATTAGTTAGTTTAGTATCTTTAACCCATACCCCATTAGAATGATTATTTTTTAAAGATTTATTACGAGTTAGTATTATTATTTTTAACTCGAGTTGGTATCGAGTCAACCCATATTTACAAAACTGCCATCCTCTCTTCTTCTTCTTCTTCTTGCCGTCGCCATTCTTCTCTTCTCCAAAAACAGGTTCGTCCTTCTCCTCCAACCCTTATCTTGGCACCCAATTGAACCACCATCTAAACATCCCAACAAAGCATCAACAACAAGATAAAATCAGCAAGCGAGGAAGCCTCATGTGCGTGTTTTACAGCAGCGATCAAAGACGACCATGTGCTGCACCATGGCGCCCAACTCCTGGCCTGTTCTTCTTCTCCCAGCCTCAAGACCCCTCCTTTCTTGCACCTTGCTCCAATTCAGATGTTCCACGACCTCAGGCTGGCATCAAAACAGGAAAGATTGGCCACCTTTGGACGTTGCATGGAGTATGGTCGTTCTCCCCACTTCTGCACGTTCGCCACCATGAATTCTGGCGAGAAGGTCGTCTGTTGTGGACTGTTCCGGCGGCCTGAACTGCTGTGAAGGAACCCATGATGCTGTCGACGAAGCACAACCGGTGTCTACCCCTCTGAAGCGTCCATTACAGCACCTATTGCAGCAGAACGTCGCCACTTCCATCACCCTTGCAACTCCGCCCCCTCACAGCTGCAATTCCGCCACCCACCGGAAAACCAGGGACGTGGCGAGCCCTCCCTTCGACCCAGCAGCAAGAGAGGTCGTCGGGGTGTGAGGGACTGCCTTGCAATTGTTCTTACGGTCGCCCATCTTGCCAAAGTTTCAGGCTACTCGGCCATGGACGGGATTCCAATTTCAGTTTAGTTTAGTTCTTTTCTTGTTGATTTACAACTTTAATTCCCATGATTAACAAGCTTACTATCAATTAAAACATATGCATGCAAGAAAATTAAGAAGAGGGAGATAGGAAGGATACCTAAGCAAGGAAGAAACACCGGCAAGGAAGAGGAGAACTAGGCGGCTAAGGTGAGGAAGACGCCCTCTACACCCGTATGTGAAAAATGACGTCCTCTTTCAAAATTTATCAAAATGAAAATGACGGCTAGGGTATGTGAAAATACCCCTAGACTCGTATTTCATTTAACCGGGTATATAATAAAATGTGTAAATAATTAATCGGGTAAAGAATATAACACGTTCGGTCCTTCCCAGACCGCGTTCGGTCCTTCCCGGACAGCGTCTGCGTCCAATTTTTTTTAATTTTCCACGGTCTTTACAATATGAGCACACACCACGAGCATGCATCATATAGGGATGTTAGTATTTTACTTAGTAGTGGGTTCCGATGTAGGTTTTAGAGTCCAAGCTCGCTATAGGTGTGCAACTACACTTGGAGCTTGGACCATAGGCCCGTTGGATTCTCTCTCTCTACTTGACTCCTTGCATGTAGAGTTTGTTTGTATTTTATACGTACGACAACGTTAGTAGAGTTTTATCGGATCACCTCCGATGTCAGGCCATTTAGCCGTATTTTCTACGTATGCTTAATAAAGCTACAAGGATGAGATCCCTTGTTGGTTTTCGAACTTAAGCTCCAAAAAATTTATGATGTAAGCCTCTTTCCTAAGTCTATTATACAAGTACACTCATTTTTATGGATTTCACGAATAAAAGATTGAGCGGTATGGAGATATGTATGAATTGCACCAGTATTCCTTCAAACCATGAGGTAGTGTGGTGTATGATGGTACTACATAATGCAGTGCATTTCCAAAATATGTGGCGCTAACTTAACTATTCCTTTTGCCACTAGAGTACCATGGCGGGTGATATGGAAGGTGCGAGGGCGTAAGCGCTATATGTATGTATGTATGAATATGTTATGAGCTGTGCATGTGAGCAGGCAATTGCTTAAGTATGTTTGCTTGCCACTCAGTGTGAGGCTATCTTGAAGCTTCATAAGTTTACATGGGTAATGGAATACCAATTTACTAGATTATATTAGTTATTTGTCGAACTAGTAATATTTGTTACTGATCGTTTTCATATAATATATGTAGGTCATGTAAATCTTGAGTCGACTTTGGTGGGAGTACAAATAAACGCTACACACACTTGAGGTCAAACAATATTTATTTTCTTGAATTTTTTTATATTTGATGTGTTTTGATGCTTATTTGACAATGTTTTCCATTCTCATGACTCCAATAGGGTAATTTTGATCTATTTTATCAATCGAGTCTTACTGACCAATAATATTAAACATGACTCGACGCGATCGTAACATTTCTGATCCGGTTCTTAGGTGAACCGAAATCGGGGTGTTACAAAATAACTTCGTTGAGCTCATGTGTGTGTAGCATTTATCTGTCCTTCCACCAAAGTCAACTTAGGATTTGTAAGACCTATATATATTATATAAAAAAAGTCAGTAGCAAGTGTTACTGGTCCAAAAAATAACTAATAGAAGCTAGCAAAATGGGTATTCCATTACCCATGAAAACATATGAAACTTCAATATTTCCTCACACTGGGTGGTAAGCAAATATACCTAAGCAATTGCTGGCTCGCATGCATGGCTCATAATCATATTCATACACACATACAACGCTTACGCCCTCATAGCTTCCTTATCACCCGCCACGACACTCGAGTGGCAAAAGGAACAATTAAATCAGTGCCACATATTCCGGAAATGCTCTACATTAAGCAGTACCATCATACACTGCACTACCTCATGGTTTGAAGGAGTACTAGTGTGATTTATACATATCTCCATACCGCCCACTTTCTTATTCGTGAAATCCGTAAAAATGCGTGTACTTATAAAATAGGCTTAGGAAAGAGGCTTGTATCATATATTTTTTGAACTTCAGTTCGGAAGCTAACAAGGGATCACATCCTTGTAGTTTTATTAAGCATGCATAGAAAACAGGGCCAAATAGCCCGACATTGGAGGGATCCGATAAAACACCGCCAATGCCGCCCTATGTATAAAACACTACAAAACTTGACACGAATGGAGTCAAGTAGAGAGGGAGAGTCCTACGAACCTATGGTCCAAGCTCCAAGTATATATGCACATCTATGGCGAGCTCGGACTCAGAAACCTAAATCGGAACCCACTACTAAGTAAAATACTAACATGTGATATGATGCATGCTCGTGGTGTGTGCACATATAATCAATACATCTTAATAAAGAAAATAATGCTAACAAACCTATAACTAAACACCTGGCATGCAAATCAATAATTAATAATAATCAAATAAATAAATAGGCACAAATAATTAGGTAAATAATAAATACATGAAAATAAATAATACTATAATCATAAAATAATAATATAATTACACTATATAAATATACAGGCAAACACGAGTAAATATCATAGATACTCGTGTTAGTAAACCACTCGTTGCATAACTCGGCCCATTCCACTCAAAATCGGCCTATTTAAATTAGATCGGCGGCGATCCGATTTAAAAAATAACATGAATCGGCTAGGCTCGAATCGGTCCGCAAATCAGGCCGATTTAAGCCAATTTCACCCGATTCAAGCCGATTTCGGATCGGCTCAATTGGCGATGCCAGCGGGCAGGAGTGCGGCGACGGGCGACCGGGAGGGGAGGGGCAGGGCTGGGGGCAACGGCGGCGTGGGACGGGGTGACGACGGCAAGCGGCGAGGGAGGCGACGGGGCAGTGAGGCGGGGCGGGGCGAGTTGCGAGGGCAGCTTCGGGGCGGAAGGCGAGGAGGGGGGCGACGGGCAATAGGGCGGCGACGGGCGGGGACAGGGGGCGAGGGGGCGATGGGGCGACAAGGGCGGCGGAGCGGGATGGGGCGGCGGCGGCGGGGTGGGGAGGTGGCGGCGGGGAAGAACGAGGGATGAAATAAGTGGCATTCTAGTAATTAAAAGTTGACTCGACTCCGACTCGAATCAAAAATAATAACTAACTCCAAATAATTTAAAAAAATCCAAAAAATATGAAAAAATATCATAAAATATAATACACATTATAACATGAAAATTACATCAGAATGACATATTCTATACTAATAACCCACTAATTTTGATTAAGTAAATTTTTGTATGGGACCGATTCAGGCCGATTCTAACTGAACCAATTTCTGTCTGATTTAGACCGATTCCGATTTTGATTCCGACTCCTTCGAAAACCGATTCCGATTCTGATTCTGATTTTTACAACCATGTAGTAAACACATAAACAATTAAAAAATTAAATAATAATTCAATAAATAAATAAATAGTTAATATTCATTAACATGAATAAAAATAATATCATCGTTATACAATATAAGAATGAATAATTAAATACACATAAATAATAACAAACACACAAACATAAAAATAGATAAAGAAATAAATAAATAAATATACAATTTAATAAACATATTAAGACTAATATTAATAAATAAATATAATATTAATAATAACAAATAATCATGTAAACATTCATCATATAAGATAAACATATAAATAACAATTAATAAAAAATGAATAAATAATTAATTAAATAATTAAATAATACAATAAATAAAGAAAAATCATCATAACATCTAATCATGCTAAATCATGTGAAAACTCCTAGTGTCATCGCAAACTATGGCAACTAAAATGCAATGACCTCGACCGGAAAAACTACTACGGTCAAGCAGGTACTCGAAAGTACTGGAGGGTACTAATCTAAGCTATATCAGGAAAAACTATCTCGATTCGAAGTATGCGGCCTAACATCTATCCATGTCTCCCTGATCCTCATCAATGTAATAGGTCACTACGCTTACCCTCAAGGCACTCTGCTCTAGGTCTTATGGCTATACTAGGGTGTCCTGCAAGTCCTGCTAGCATATGGTGGACTCTAGTACCAAGTAAGGGTACATACTAATGGGTGGTATCATTCACTCTCTCTAGTCTAGGTCAAACACTCAAGTATCCCTATAAGAGGAAGTGGATAGCTCACTGGGTTATCTCACTGTGTTCCATAATGGAACAAGGATAACTGCTATGACTTCTACTACATACTATGACTCTCATAACTGTCTATAACCACTAACTACTGCGAAAGGGACTCTCTATGATAGAATGATGGCAAGAACACCTGTACATGTACAGTATGTGTGAAGGAGTATGAAAGCATACTCTGCATAGAACTGTGGAGTCTGCATCCGGTCTGTGGCATGTGTGCTAGTCGATGTTTGCTCATCTCAACCATTTGAAAATGAATAGTAAGACTGATATATCTAGAATTGTGAGTGTGACAATACTCGGGTGAGGCTCGGCTCTTTCATCTTTGGTCACATGACAAGTGAATGGATCTCTAATGAAAAACTGGTCTCATTCCTCTAGGACTCTAACTAGGTTTCTCATCCTCACGTAGTTTGACATCATGTGTGATAGGAGAGTACACAGAACTAAGAAAATTCTATTAGGTATATATATCAATGAATATCACTCTATATGTGGTGATGTGATGGTCTCTGTCTGAGTCATAATGGGGAAATAAAACTCTTTATAGGATATTGGGTGACTCAAAAATATGGGTAGGTCCATGGACATGTCTCTAAGATCATCATGATTGGACTCCGCCATAGGTGGCCAACCTATGGAATAGCTAATCAATGACAAGTCTAAGAGACGGCTCCTAAGTAGCTCTAGTTCAGTCAACTAACAGTAGGCATGTGTTTCTCGATACCGTACTAGTCACGCACTTCTAAACTAATGGGGTTCAAACAACCCAAAGAACCACTATCTCTCCTTGAGTCTACGGGGAGTCATAATGAGGCTTGACACATGTCTCATCCGCTCTTCAGTAGTGTGTGACCTGCCATCCCGTACTGATTTGTAGCATTAATCATGACTCACATGACTACTACAGCTGTGGTAGACTCTCAAGCAAAGCCATAAGCCAAGATGAGCATACACTGATGTTCATATATCTGGTCAACATGATCCGGTCTGACTGAAGTCCTTGTCTGCATCGCTCCCAAGCTTGGGCGAAGTTGTCTCCTCCAGACTGGTATGTCATTGGCTACCTCCACTATAAGTCCTAAACAGTACCTTAAAGGTACCTCCTATACTTGGGGCAAAGGCTAAATCCTATGTCTCTAGGTAAGAACTTAATCATGTCTGGCGAAGCACAAAGAAAACACTGTCTCTCTAATGGACGCTCCCTCACTAAACCCATCATCTATGCCAAAATTCTAATACAAAGTCAAATATCTCTCTCTGGCTAGGCCAATGTCTAAATGAGTTAAACCATGTATTGATCATTTGCTAACCATCTGATCTATGGAACCTTGGTTGTGGGTCACATGTATGCTATTATGCTTACTGAACAATCTAACCATATGGTCATCCTATCTAGATATCATACTACCCTGTTCTCGTACTCTGTCCATATACATCCCTAGAAAACTCACTAACACTATCTGATGGTCCCCATAAGACTATCACTAAGACTATCTTACAATACACATCTGACCCAAGGATGTCAAGTCAAGGCAATGGTATGCAAGGTGGCTGGTGAAGTCAATCATGTGCCATCACATCCACATAATTCTAGTGCACCTAACTTTCCTCTGCCTGGATGATGTTAACATAGCTATATCTTGTCCTCAATCTATGACCCAACTCTGCTCCGAAATTATGATATGTGGTCTCTATGCATTGCTAGGAACATCCTCAAGTAGTTGTCCTCCTATTGGGTGAGGTAACTGCTTGGCCCTTACATCCACAATAACTGCTCCACTCGGTCGATGGTAGTGTAATATACGGACAGTGGTTGTGCATCACAAATGGTAGTAATGCACATTCGGTCAGTGGTAGTGCATCACGGTTGGTGGTTAGGTAACTTGGACGGCCGTTGTACATCTTGGACGGCGGTTGTGCTACTGGGATGGTGGTTGTGCTATCTAAGTGCTGCAGATCTGATACTGATTATGTACGTCGTGAACTCATTACTGTCTCTGTCATATTTATCTCCATGTGGCTATCTTCCCAGAGGTAGTTGCTGTCAACTTAGCTCAAGTTATCCAACCATGCATGTCTGATCCGGAGGGATCTAGATCATAGTGGTGATAGTTCAATGGTGATCCAATGCTGAGCCTACACATATCTCCAGAAATTTTGGGTGATTGTTCCTATAAAAACTGACTAGTTCTCAATAGCCATCATTGATCCGGCCTTGGCAGATTGAGTGAAATTCAGTCAACAATCTAAATTTGTGGTCAAAGGTAATCTCCATCATTCTTAATGTGTTCATACCTCTATTTGTTGAGGAGTGGCCAATAATGCTGTTAAGACAGACCTACACCAGAGGAAGAGCGGGAGGGGGTGAAGTGTCCGTGGGACTATAGATCCACCTCGCTACTCATCCTCATCCACTGCTATCTCCTCGAAGTCGTACATCTCAATTCAGCTATCCAAACTTTCATCTGAACCTCTAAGTACCTCAATGGTTCCACTATCATAACCACATCCTTCATCCACAAAGATTTGTCTGAAGGTCTATGTTCCCTACTATAGACCTCAGACTATGCCTAATGGATCTGTTGAAAGCACTAATGGTCCACGCTCATATGTGACAAAACAATCTGAGTATCTCCACACTCCAAGCTCCCTACTGGTGTCATTTCTGATGACTCTGTCCACTATGTGCACCATGTCCCGAGGAAGGACTAATGTAGTTACATGCAAAAGGCGGGCAAGTATTACAATGTGGTTGCCAAAGTTCTAGGCACTTCCGGTCACCATATTACTCAACCTTAAATAATTGAGCAAGTGGACACTCGCAAGTCATCTAAATATCTAGCACATAGAAAGAAAAGGCATGTTTTTAAGCTTACCATGACATCCTATGAGATCCCTGCTAGTGTCTACTAAACCATGATCTCATATCCATCTCATAAGTCCTCTATAATCACAAACACCTAAGCCTGCATTGCTCAGGTCTTACTGACCACACCATTTGAAATCGTAAGAAAGAAAGCAAAGAAAATACATGTCGGCTTGGCTAAGGACAACTTAACACACTTGGCTCAAAATAAAAGTCTTCCATCTCAAAAAACCAAGACATGGCTTTGATACCAACTTGTAACACCCCGATTTTGGTTCAATTAAGAACTGAATTAGGAATGTTATGATTGAGTCGAGTCATGTTTAAAGTTGTTGGTCGGTACGACTCGATTGATGAATACATCGAAACAACCCTCTTCGTGCCATGAAAATGGAAGACATTCATAAGCATTCATCAAACACATCAAATATAAATAAAAACAAAAAGGTAAATAACAGTGTTGAGCTCAAGTGTGTATAACATTTATCTATCCTTCCACCAAAGTCGACTCAGGATTTGTAACACCTACATACATTATATAAAAAGCGTCAGTAACGAGTGTTACTGGTCTCAAAAATAACTAATACAAGCTGGCAAATGGGTATTCTACTACCCACAAAAACTTATAAAACTTCAAGATTGCCTCACATTGGGCGGTAAGCAAACATACATAAGCAATTGCCGGCTTGCATGCACGGTTCATAATCAAATTCAAACATACATATAACGCTCACGCCCTCACACCTTCCATATCACCCACCACGGTACTCGAGTGGTAAAAGGACAATTAAGTTAGTGCCACATATTCCGGAAATGCGCTGCATTACGCCGTACCATCATACACCGCACTACCTCATGGTTTGAAGGAATACTAATGTGATTCATATATATCTCCATACTGCTCACTCTCTTATTCGTGAAATCCATAAAAATGTGCATACTCATATAATAAGCTTAGGAAAGAGGCTTGTATCATATATTTATGGGGCTTCAGTTTGAAAACCAACAAAGGAACACATCCTTGTAGTTTTATTAAACATGCGTAGAAAACATGGTTAAATGGCCCGATATCGGAGGGATCCGATAAAACACTGCCAATGCCGCTCTATGTATAAAACACGATAAAACTCGGCACGCAAGGAGTCAAGTAGAGAGGGAGAGTCCTACGGACCTATGGTCCAAGCTCCAAGTGTATCTGCACATCTACAGTGAGCTCGAACTCCAAAACCTACATCGGAACCCACTACTAAGTAAAATACTAACATCTTATATGATGCATGCTCGTGGTGTGAGCTCATATCATCAATACATCCTAATAAAGAAAATAATGCTAACAAACTTATAACTAAACACCTAGTGCTCAAATCAAGACTTAATAATAATAAATAACAAATAAATACACACATAGATAATTAGGTAAATAATAAATACATGAACATAAATAATAATATAATTACACTATATACATATACAGGCAAACATGAGTAAATATCATATATACTAGTGTTAATAAACACATAAATAATTAAATAATAAATAAATAATAAATAAATAGTTAATATTCATTAACATGCATAAAAATAATATCATAGTTATACAATATAAGAATGCATAATTAAATACAAATAAATAATAATATACACGAGAACATAAAAATAGATAAATAAATATATAAGGAAATAAATAAATAAATATACAATTTTAAACATATCAAGGCATATATTAATAAAATAATATAATATTAATAATAACAAATAATCATGTAAACATTCATCATATATGATAAACATGTAAATAAAAATAAATAAATAATAATGAATAAATAATTGATTAAATAATTGATTAAATAATTCAATAAAATAATAAATAAAGAAAATCATCATAACTTCAAATCATGCTAGATCATATGAATATGCATCTAAACTAATATATAAGTTCTTGAATTACTAAAAACATTGAAAGAACGGATGAAAATGGTCCGAAAACGAGCTGAATCATACTTAACTGAATGGGCTGAACTGACCAGGTATGGGTTAACTGGAAACTGGCCTGGTTTGGCTAGGTTGATGGACACGATCATGGACATGGTTGGCAAACTCGGGCATGACCAGGCATACACAGTCACGGGCTGGCAAACGAGGTCGCGGACAGGTGGGTAAACGGGCCGAAGAAAGGGGCGGTGGTGCCCGTTGCCATAGAATGCAGACGGCGGCTCGTCGGAGGTGGCCGTTGGTCATGATCAAAAGAGGGAAGGATGGTGGAGGTTCTGGTGGTGACGATTGGCAGAGTCCGGCCGTCCGCTGGCTGGAAAACGGCCGGGAAAGGGGCAGATCGCTGTCGGGTGCGATGGCGTCGTCAGCGGTGATTGCAGCCACGGCGGTTGTCGTGGGTTGTTTCAAAATGTAGATCTAGCAAGATGACTGCCTGGGTGGTAGGACCAGCCGGAGGAGGCTCGCTTGCGCCAGAAAACTGCCCAAACGGTGGCCGCGGTGATGGAAACCAGCTCCAAAAACTCCCTCACCTGTGGCGACTACGACAGCGCCGGTGATCGTGAGAGGTACGGATGGAAAGCCGGCTAGGACGCTGTCATGGGGGTGCGGGTCCGGTGGCCATGGGCGAGGTGGTGAGTTACATGTGGCTAGCCGAAGTAGCGGCCGCATAGTGGTGGAAAATTTCAAAATGATGGAAAATCTGGCAATCAAGGGGTGAGGATAAAGCTGAGTGGAACAGCTCTCATCTTGCCACTTGGCACGATCAGGACATCCGACTACCCGTGGCCTAGTGGGGCCCACCGATAGGTACATGCACTATACATGTGGATGGAAACTTCGGATTGAGACCGTCCAAACTCAAAACTGACTCGAGTCCTAATGTTGACTCTATAGGAAGGAATCGACGAAAGAAGGGTAAATGAGCCTCGAAACCCTAGATACAATCAAGTTGGGCCCATGGGGTACAATCCAATGGTCCAAAATTTATATGTTGTATGCAAATGAAATACACAAAAAATCCCAAACGAATGCTAAACGCTGCAATGGCCTAGATCGAGGCCTAAAATCATGCCTAACTCATAAAAAGCATATGTATACCTCCTGTATACACCAATAACTCATTATATACAATATCATAACTAAAACTATCATATGCATGTTGGGCAAACTCAACTTCCATAACATGCTGATATGGCCATCAGGCCTGATACTAATATTCTAAAAATTAGTCTAGCTCGAGTTGGCTCGAGTTTGTTCATACTGACTGATACTAACCCGAGTAGGGAAAAACTAAAATCGGGTAAAACCCTAACCCAAAAATGGGGGTTTACAATGTTGTTATAGTTGACAAATTGGATAAACTAAGGCTCAATGCATATGAAAATGTCAAACTTTATAAAGGGAAAACCAAGCTGTGGGATGGCCAATACATTCCGTGCAAGCATTTTTAAAGAAGTAGTAATGCCCCAATCTAGCTCACTCGCGAACTGAACCGGAAATGGTATAGGTGTTAAAACCGATCGCTAATCTACTTAATTCGGTCAACCTAACATGGATCTACCATCGACATCTCAATATGGTGATAGAAACATTCAATGAATGGATGAGATGTTAGGCTCTAACGTTGTTCTAGATGAATGATATGATATGCAATCCATATTCAAAACAAAATAAAGCCGTTAAAATTCGAAAACAATGATTTTTAATAGAAAATGGATAAAGTCTCCCCTAAAAGTGTAATAGGGACCACCCTTTAAAGAAATAATATTATATATATGTAACGATAAAAACATAAAACATTGCCCAAATATTATATTTTTCACACAACATTCACATCATATTAGATTTTATCTTTCTGAGTTGGGCCTTGACCCCATTTGCTCATCCGGTTTAATTATATTCAAAATAACGATTACACACATATCATTTCATTATTTCACACAAACATTTCTTGCAATAAGAGATTATAGTATTTACCCACAATAACTTATAACAGTTCATCACATCATATTCTCATTCATTCTCAACAGGTACATGTGTGCAAGTTGGCATTGTTGCTCCTCCGTGGTTCCTACAATGCCTAGTTATTTAGGTCCTCACATATATATATAATATGGGAAAGTTAGTAACGAGTGTTACTAGTCCAAAAATAACTACATAATCAAACTGGCAAATGAGAGATGACTCTCATGCTAAATAAAATTAATCATATATTCTTTTTCATTAGAATTACTCATAAGGGCACTAATCATAAGTTGTAAGCCTTGGCTTGAACATTGTCCTATTCTAACTAGTCATATGCCTCTCTCCACATTTTTATACAATCCCATGCTCAAAAAATCTAGTATACTAAGGCCCTCTATATCTTCCCTATAACTCCTGACTCTGAGCACCGAGGTCATGTACTCTTAGAAAGACACATTCAATATCCACTGAATCCACACATCTAGACATAGGCTGTAATGCAGTACCCATAATCCTGCACACTTTTTTAGATTTGAGTAACTCAAAATGTGGACTTGTTAGGATCCCTCAGGAATGGAACAACCTGTTCACCAATTGAGAGCCTGCTTTAACTAACGCATGCACCCGCTCATGGTATTTGGCAATATTCTAGTTGAAGCTAATTAGTCCTATTCACATCAATTCACATCATGATTTTTTTCTAAATTACAATGCAGTTAATTAGCAACTCATACTTAATTTACCTAATTAGATCATTAGCTTTCATTCAATATGTAACACCCCAATTTCAGATAACTTAAGAACCGAATCAGAAATGTTGTGATCGAGTCAAGTCATTTTTAAAGTTGATGGTCGGTATGACTCGATCGATATTATAGATCAGAAACAACCTTCTTGGTGTCATGAGAATGGAACAAAACTTTAAATACACGTCAAAACACATCAAACAGAAATAAAAATAAAAGTAAATAATTGCGTTGAGCTCAAGTGTGTGTAGCATTTATCTGTCCTCCCACCAAAGTCGACTCAGGATTTTACAATACCTACATATATTATATAAAAATCGTCAGTAACGAAAGTTACTGGTCTGAAAAATAACTAATACAATCTGGCAAATGAGTATTCTATTACCCACGAAAACTTATGAAACTTCAAGATTGCCTCACATTGGCAGTAAGCAAAAATACTTAAGCAATTACTGGCTTGCATGCACGGCTCATCATCATATTCATACATGCATACAACGCTTATGCCCTCACACCTTCCATACCACCTACCATGGTACTCGAGTGGCAAAAGGAATAGTTAAGTTAGTGCCACAATTTCTTGAAATGCGCTGCATTACATAGTACCATCATACACTGCACTACCTCATGGTTTGAAGGAGTACTAGTGCGATTCATGCATATCTCCATACTGCTCACTCTCTGATTCGTGAAATTCGTAAAAATGTACGTACTTATATAATAGGATTAGGAAAGAGGATTATATCATAAATTTCTGGAGCTTAAGCTCTAAAATCAACAAGGGATAGCATCCTTGTAGTTTTATCAAACATGCATAGAAAACACAGCTAAATGGCCCGACATCGGTGGGATCCGATAAAGCTCTGCCGATGCCGTCATACATATAAAACATGATCAAACTCAACATGCAAGGAGTCAAGCAGAGAGAGAGAGTCCTATGGACTTGTGGTCCAAACTCCAAACGTATCTGCACATCTACGGCGAGCTCGGACTCCGAAACCTACATGGTGATCCACCACTAAGTAAAATACTAACATCTCTATATGATGCATGCTCGTGTTGTGTGCTCATATCATCAATACATCATAATAAACAAAACTATACAAAATAAACATACCGTTAAACACACAACACGTAAATCGAGACATAATAAAGAAAAAACTAATAACAAATAATAAATAAATAAATACATACAATCATGAATAAATAGATAGATAATAAATAAATAAAAGCAATCAATACTCTAATCATAAAATAATAATATCATATACTATAGATGTAAATGGCTAAACACGAGTAAAAATTATGTATACTTGTGTTGGTAATCATATAAACAAATAAATAAATAAATATATAATCATTCTAGAAATAAATAAATAAATTTTAAAATATTTAATTTTAATTAATCATGAATAACAATAATATCATAGGCATCATGATAGAATATGTACTTAAATACAATTAAATAATAGGATACACGAAATGAACATGTAAATAATAAATAAATATATACATATATATGTACATTTTAGTAAACAATAAAAGACTAATATTAATAAGTAAATATAATAATAATAATAACAAATAATCATGTAAACAATTATCATATACAATAAACATATAAATAAAAATAAATAAATAATAATGAATAAATAAATAATAGATAAATAAAGAAAGAAAGAAATACATTTATAACATTAAATTATGCTAAATAATGTGAATATGCATATAAACAAATGTAACGGTTTTCGAATTACCAAAAACAGTCGAGAAATAGGCTGAACCAGACCGAACCAAGTTGAACTAGACCAAACCAAAAGGCTAGACCAACCTGGGCTATAAAATAGGCTTGGTTGGTTGGGTAGACCTGAACAGTCGAGAAATAGGCCAGGTGCAGCAATGTCGTTGGCGACGATCGCAGCCGCGGCAGTCATTGTGGGTCATATCAAAATGAAGATCTCACCAAATATAAACTGTGGGGGTGGTCGGATTGGCCGGAAGTGGCTCACCGGTGTTGGAAAATGGCCCAAACGGCAGCGGCGGCGGTAGAGACCGGCTCCAAAAACTCCCTCACTAGCGACGACTGCAGCATCGCCAATGGTCATGTGTAAAAACTGTGAAAATATAAATATATATAGTATATATATATATATATATATATATATATATATATATATATATATTCGACTCAGATCGGGGAAAGATCGAACGTTGGAGAAAGTATTATTATTATTATTATATTGTTATATTATATTTTCTACCCGGTTAAATATTATATTTTATAGCTTTACCCGGTTACTCGGTTAAATGAAATACGGGTGTTGGGGTGTTTTCCCATAGCCTAGCCGTCATTTTCATTTCATTTTATGAGGGGGGCGTCATCCTCACCCTAGCCACCTATTTCTCCTCTTACTCACCCTAGCTGTCATTCTCATCTTCTTCTCCTTTCTCTTCTTTTTGCTCTCCTCTCTTGGCGACGTTCTTACACCTCGTCTTCGTGTCCTATTCGGTATGCTTACCTTGTTATTCGTTACACTCATTTTGGTTGCGGTTTTGTTCTCCTGCAAACATGCATTTCATGATTGCCATGCTATTTTTCTGCCGCTTTATCAATTCATGACCGCCATGTAAAGTCCTACTGTTTCATCAATTCATGGTCGTTTTGTTTTGCTGTTTCTGCATCAACGCCCTATGGTATGCAATCGGTTGAATTTGGATAGTGGAGCTGTCGTGCAGGAGAAGGGGAGCGTTCCCGGTGGTGCTGCTGGTCCGGACAGAGTTTGCCTTGCGTTCCCGGCAGTGCTGCTGACTGTCGAGGTGCTGCTCCAGGCTTCATGCGCCGCCTTGGTGCAGGGTGGTGTCGCCTTGGATCGCTGCTGTAAAGCACGAACTTGAGGCTTCCTCGCTTGCTGTTTTTATTTTGTTGTTGACGCTGTGTTGGGGTGCTCAATAGGGTTGTTCAATTGGATTGTTGGGGAAGCAGTTAGTGAAGGTCGTGACCTGTTTTTGGTGCCAAAGATGAAGGTAGGAGAAGAGAAGAACGTCAGGGAAGAAGAAGATGGCAAATCTGTAATATATGCTTGACTCGGCACAGCTCGAGTTAAAAATAATACTAACTCGTAATAAATCTGTAAAAAATAATTATTCTAATGGGTTATGGGTTAAAGTTGCTAAACTAATTAATTATTGTACGAAATCGCCATAAGTAATAAAAATACGGTTAAATCGGATGGTTATAAGTGATTAACAAAATAAAGATTTCACCTTTACCATTTTAAATTTAATACTAGGTAAATAAAGTGATTATTTTAATAACGAGTTAATAAGGTAGAAAATGGGTTATTAAACTATAATCGTGTAAAAAGAACCTAAATAGCATAATGAAAATAAATAAAGTTCGAACCTTTATTGAGTTGAATAATTTAAAATAATTAGTAATATGTTTGAATTAGGATAATACAAATCATTTTAAATAATTTAATTGAACGACTTAATTAATTAAATTGCTATTAATAATGATAATGATTAAAGATTAAAACCGTAACTTAAACCGTCAAGATTGTGGTTAAGTAATTATCATCTCAAAGGAAAATATACTAATAATAGTAATTAAATACTTAATAATTATTTTATCATTAGTGAAGTGTGAATTATGATTTAAATAATTAATTTAAAATATAAAGTAGGACTTAAATGATTATGTCACATGAATAATTTAATATTTAAGATTGTTGAATGTTGCATGCTTTATGTTGTCGAATTTTAATAATGATGTATATATTAGTCATGTAGTTGCATGCATTTCTACTCAAATAAAATTATACTTATGTATAATTTTATGTTCTTGTTCAGATTAGGATCGTTGGTCACCGTTGCAGGTTCACTTACAAACTATCCAGGTCCGTATAATTATTTGAAATGTTGTATTTTCCCTTTTTGGCAGCCCTAGTTGGCCTGAGCCCAGATTCGACCACCATGCACCGAGTGCAACCAGGGTCAAGGAATTGACTCAGTCTGACACGGGGCTGCACCCTTTAAAATTACTATGTGGGAGTCTTGGTTGACTTGAGTTTATATTTGACCACCATGCGCTGAGCACAACTGGGGTCGACTCAATTCGACACAAGGCAGCACCCCTAAAAGATTAAACACCTGCCCCAGGCCGAAAGGGGTGATAGGGCGCAGTGGCGTAAGATGGCTCATTATGCACTTGTGATACCGAGAGGGTGAGTCAATGGCAAATATTGGTAACTATAGGCCGTAGGCCACGTAGCGTGTGTGCGGATGCATGGGATGGTAGCTGGATAGGTGGCCACCCCTCCCAGCATATTAAGAGCTCGAGATAGGCTCATAACGACTAAAAGACTCTTGAAATGATAATAGGGATTATATTGACTTGTTTCATTTAATTATGCGACTTAGTGGTTTTATCACTAACGCGGAATTGCCTCAGCAGGTGAATAGCTTTGGACTGAAGAATAAAAGTGTGGTTGGTGTTTCTTTCATCAACCAAGGTTTTGTGAACTGATAATAAATTGGACTTCCTTTTTATTCTCTTGTGTTATAAATGTGCCTATGGGAAACGGTCCGAGACTGTGGGACTTTGAGTTAATTTATTTTATGCATTGTCACATGCTATCAGAACATGTTTTATTTTTATGATTTATATAATTTCTAAACTTATTTACCGTATTAGAATTCATGTTCTTGATTCATGTTCTTGAAGTTATGTTTACATCAATTATATTTTATGTAACACCCGGTCCGGTTAGGGCGGGTCGTTACAGGTGGTATCAGAGCACGGTTTCCCACAAGCTCACAATTTATGACTCAAGTACCTTGTTGAAAAGTCCAGTACTTATCTTTTCCCATTGTTTTATGTTATTAATTAACAAATTCATTCGCTAATGAACCTAAGTCATAACTGGAATAGAACATATTAATGAACCATGATGGGAAAAATTTTTCGACATTTCAGATGGCAGGCACTCGTAGACAGTCAAACCGATCTACTCAGTCAAATTTGAACACAAAGAATGTATTGGCTCAGATCCTGATGGCCATACAGGGACTGGCGCAAGCTTCAGAAAATACAAATTATGTGGTTCAAAATATTGTTCAGCGGTTACCAGGAGTGGTAGCAGGGAATGGAGCCTCAAACTCAGCAGTGGGTCCGAGCATCACCCCAGACGGTGGTCAGGGAAGTGCCCAAGGGCGGGCAGGGTTAGCAGACCCAGGTGAGCGAGGGAGCGTCCAAACCCAGTGCCACCAGTAGTCCGACAAGTGTTGCCGCCAGCTGTTGATGATAGTGATCGTTACACTGTGGAAAAGTTCAGGAAGAATGGAGCTGAGGTATTTATTGGAGGGATCGATCCAATAAAGGGTTGTAAAGCCATTCTTGGCTAACTTACTTGAGTCTGAGTCAAAACATAAAGAGTTGTCCATGATTCCTGTGGTAGCAGAGTTTCCCAATGTATTCCCAGACGAACTTCCAGGGTTACCTCCTAAGCGGGTAGTGGAGTTCGCCATTGACCTAGCACCTGGAGTAACACCAATTTCTAAAGCACCATACCGCATGGCTACAACAGAACTCAAGGAGTTGAAGAGTCAACTAGAAGAGTTGTTGCAGGTAGGTTTCATCCGACCAAGTACTTCACCCTGGGGAGCCTCTGTTCTCTTTGTGAAGAAGAAAGATGGTTCACTTTGGCTGTGTACTGACTATCGACAACTCAATCAAGTGACAGTCAAGAATCGGTACCCCTTACCGAGGATTGATGACTTGTTTGATCAGCTAAAAACAGCCGGAGTATTTTCTAAGATAGACTCTGCCGGGTGGTTATCACCAGTTGCAAGTAAAGGAGTCATACATACAGAAAATGGCTTTCCAAACTCAGTATGGACATTATGAGTTTCTGGTCATGCCTTTTGGTCTAACTAATGCACCGGTGGCCTTTATGTCACTCATGAACACAGTATTTCATGCATACTTGGACAAGTTTATCATCGTGTTTGTGGACAACATTCTGGTCTTTTCAAATAATAAAGAAGAACATGTGAAGCACCTGTCCATTACTCTTCAAGTTCTGAGAGAACACCAACTATTCACCAAGTTCTCAAAATGTGACCTACTGGTTGAATGAGGTAAACTTCCTAGGTCATATTATCTCAAAGGCCAGAGTTGTAGTGGATCCATCAAAAGTGAAAGAAGTCACTGATTGGCCACAACCCAAGTCAGTCACTGACATCAGAAGCTTTCTTGGCTTAGTGGGTTACTACAGGAAATTCATTAAAGACTTCTCCTTAGTAGCATCGCCAATGACCAAGCTCACAAGGAAGGGAGTCAAGTTCGAATGGAGTAGTAAGTGTGAAGAGAGTTTCCAATCTATAAATAAGAGTCTAACAACTACACCAGTCTTGACACTGCCAAATGGTAATGGAGGATTCATAGTGTAAAGACCGTGGGAAAAAAATTTTATTAATATATCCGACTCGGGTAGGGAAGGATCGAATGTTAGAGAATTAATATTAATTATATTATATTCTCTACCCGTTTAAGTCTACCCGGTTAAATGTTTTATTCTTTACCCGGTGTTAAAGGAATAAAATACGGGTGTTGGGGTGTTTCCACAAACCTAGCCGTCATTTCATTTTATAAAGGACGTCCTCCACCCTAGCCTTCATTCGCATTCTCTTCTCCCTCTTCCTTGTCGGCGTGTCTTCTTCCTTGCTTAGCTTTTCTTCCTATCTCCCTCTTCTCCACCCTAGTCCTTGCTGGCGTGGACTAAACCATCAGCTAATAAATGGTGGTGTTGGAATGGTCACAAGTGCCAATATTATAGATAATGATAGGGAGTTTATGGACTTGTTTTATTTAATTATACGGCTTAGTGGTTAATCACTAACGCGGAATTGCCTCCGCAGGTTAGCAGCTGGACCTAAGGACTAAGAGACGACAGGGTGGTTCTACTACCAACGCAGGTGGTGAACGGTTAATAAACAGACTTCTCTTTTTGTACTTTTCTTGTGTTATAAATGTGGCTATGGGAAACAATCCAAGACTGTGGGATAATTTACTTCATACATTGTCATTTGAAGAATAAGTTCTTTTGAGTTAGAAATGCTAGACTTATTTGCCTTCATATTATACATGTAACCTTTTAAGTAACACCCGGTCCGGTTAGGACTGGTTGTTATAGGGTTGGTTTTTGTTAAATTTTGAGTAACACCTAGCTAGCAAGGCCCACAATATCGTGAAAAATGGCGGGTCGTTACAGGTGGTATCAGAGCATGGTTTCCCACTAAGCTCACATTTTATAGCTCAAGTACCTTGTTGAAAAGTCCAATTATTATCTTTTCCCACGTGTGTGTTATTAATTAACAAATTCATTCGCTAATAAAGCTAAGTCATAATTGGGAAAAAAAACATATTAATGAACCTTGATGGTTCAACGTTTCACATGGCAGGCACTCATAGACAGTCGAGCCGATCAGCACAGTCAAATTCAAACACAGAGAATGTGTTGGCCCAAATCCTGACAGCCATTCAATGACTAGCGCAAGCTTTAGAAAATCCAAATTCTATGGTTAAAAATATCGTTCAGTGGTTACCGGAGTGGTAGCAGGGAATGGAACCACAACTTAAGAGCGGGTCCCATGATCACCTAGGATGGTGGTCACGGAAGTGCCCAAGGGCGGGCAGGGTTAGCAGATCCGGGCGAGCAAGGGGAACGTCCAAACCCATTGCCACCAGTAGTCCAACTAGTGGTGCCGCCAGCTGTTGACGATAGTGACTGCTACACTGTGGAAAAATTTAGAAAGAACAGAGTTGGAGGTATCTATTGGAGGGATGATCCAATGAAGGCGGAGAGCTGGATTGACATTACTGAAAAAGCGTTTAGAGCTTTTTCTGTGCCCCACCGCCATCAAGTGAGATTGGCAAAATGCGTTCTTCAAGAGGAAGCATCTTACTGGTGGAAATCCATGGAAAAGAAAAACCCACCTTTCGTCGACATGAGATTTCTTCCATCACATGGGCAGCATTTGTGGTAGCTTTCAATGGACAATATTTTCCAGAGCCTGTTATCTAGAAGAAAGCACTGGTGTTTGCCAATTTGGTTCAAGGGGAGGATTCAGTACGGGAATATGTGTATTCCCAGACGAACTTCCACGGTTACCTCCTAAGTGGGTAGTGGAGTTTGCCATTGACCTAGCACCTGGAGCGACACCAATTTCTAAAGAACCAGTCTTGACCATGCCAAATGGTAATGAAGGATTCGTAGTCTTGAGCGATGCGTCATT
>JAURVB010014217.1:0-40901 GCA_033002965.1 Piper betle | reverse complement strand
GGGACAAAATTTTTCGCCCCAACAGCAAACCGCGCGGCGTGTTTCGCTCCCGAAACACCAGCCTCCCTTCAAAGTACGCAACAGAAACCCCACTACACGTGTAGCGGGACGATCTCTATAAGAGACCCGAAGCCACTCCCTGCGTTCCTGCAAATCACGATGCACGCCGAACACGAATACCAGCACCCAAATTGCCCAGTGCACGATATCGTTCGGTACCGATAGATAATTCTCAAAACTTCCACAATAGCAAACCAAGCAAGTAGTATGTAGCGACTCTGATCGATCACCCAATGTCGATCCTGACACCAATCCCCTGATCGGTATCGCAGCAAGTTCCGGAATCACAGAACGCCGCTAGTACCCAAAATCAGACGCCAACACCACAATTACGGAACCCCGGTTCCAACCTTGAATTAAACACAAAAACAAGGATACAGCAATCACCCCCTATGATCGCTTACACCATGGACATGCAAACCCCACGGTGTTCAACTCTTCCCCTGAAGAGTAGCGAGAACTAGAGCACCCACACTCACAATCGTCCTCACAAATCACAACCCCGAGCAGCCACCCACGACCTACTCGTTTACATGCAAAACCCTCAACCAAGTAATGCAAACTAGGTTATGAGAAGAACCACGTCGTACCTCCAATCACAGCACACCGCCCAGCAACTCTATGCCGTCGAACTCGTGAAGAATCAACTCCCGGAATTGATCTGCAGCACTCCACGCCTTTGCTTGATGAGGTTTCTCTCTTCTCCACAAGAAAGACCACGACGCTCCACCAAGACCCCTCTCGGCAGTTCTCTCTTCCTTTTTTTCTCACGTTGGCTCCCTCCTTATAAAGAAGTCTCCACGTTGTTACAATTCAGTTCCAAGATAAGCGTAATCTGAGCATAATCTTTTCCCAACAGATTATCTCCAAGATCTTCCACGAACCTGGACTTCCTTGACGTCTCAATTCAATCCAGCCCTCGACATGCTTATCTCTGAATTCAGTTGCAATCTTATCTCCAAGATTCCGATCAAGATCTCCCCCATCTCTATCGGCAAACAAAGTCCAGCACTTGTAGTTAGTTACAACCACCACACGTCCAACCCCCTGGCTCGACCCAAGTCTTCGGCTCGACCAAAACCAGCAAACCTCGTGCACGTCCCAGACGCACCACCGATAACCCCTGCTACCGATAAACCTCTAGTACCGATCAACTCCATCCATCGATCATGCTGGTGCAGCCAGACCCCTCGCTACCGATCACGACTCGATCACGCTCGTGCATGCTCGCTACTTGAGTCGCACCGCAACCTCGCTATGTCCTCGGTCATGGCTCGATCATAAACCCCGCTAGCGCCCAATGCTCGAGCACGCTGCACCGATGTCTCGGCAGCGCTCGATCATGCTCGTTCACGCCAACTCCTCGCTAGCGCACGAACCTGCTCGATCACCCGGCACGCTAGTTATCGCACCCCAGCATCGAACCAGCGCACTCCCGGCACTCCTGTGATCCGCACGTAGCGATCAACCTCGAGTCCTCGTGCTCGGTTCTCGGCACCAATGCTCGATCATGATCCGACGCCCAAGTGCTCGGTCACCAGCACTTGTCTCGATCATCTTGAGGTTTATTTGGTCTCCGACCTGACTCATGCTCGGCACTTCGTTACCTGCAACTATAACACCGTGTTAGCCTCAACCAGTTGTTTCACCACTCGAATAGCCCCGTGCTACTCGTGTCGGACCCGGCATGCATGGGAACAACTGCCCAATCCCGCGCACCCGGCACGTCCTCGGACTAAGGCTGTAACAGCTCACCCCCACCAATGAGATCCGATGTCCTCATCGGAGGGTTAAGTCCTCCCTGGTACTTCTTGATTCTTCTCTCAAACTGCCACAAGTCCCTTGCTCGCTCCCAACTAGCTTCACTCCTCGGTTCGCCCTTCCACTTGATAAGATACTCAATCCCGGTGTTTGGTGCACCTTGCCTATGCGCCAAAATCTTCCCCACCTTCTTCACGTATTGCCGCCGGACAGTAGGTGGAGCTCTCCTTGGACGAGCTCTCCTTGGATCGACCACATCCTCATGGAATGGCTTGAGAAAGCTAACATGAAATACTGGGTGAAGTTGATACCTCTCCGGAAGCTTCAACTTGTAGGCCACGCTCCCGATCACCTTCTCCACCTCAAAAGGACCGTCATACCGCTGCACTAATCCCCTGTGCACCTCGGTACGTCTGATCTTCTTCCAGATCTGTGGTGTGAGTCTCAGCATTACTTTGTCCCCTACGCTGAATGATACCGGCCTTCTCCTCAAGTCGGCATATCTCTTCATTCTGCGTGTTGCTTTGGCTAGTGAATCCACCGCATCCTCATACAGCTCCTGCCTGTCTCGGGCAAACCTGTATGCTGCTGGACACTTCGCTCCGCGCCCTTGCAAAGCTACCTCCAGTGGTGTAAGAGGCTGGTAGCCTGTAGCAACCTCGAAAGGACTCAGTCCCGTTGCTGAGGAACGATGCAGATTATAACAAAACTGCGCCGCATCAAGAAGATCCAACCAGTTCCCCTGGCTGGCTGTGACGAAATGCCTCAAATACTCCTCGAGTAGAGCATTCGTCCTCTCAGTCTGCCCGTCAGACTGAGGATGATTAGCTGTAGAGAAGTTCAGCTTACTCCCTAGTAAACCAAACAAGCACGTCCAGAATCTCCCTGTGAACCTGGCGTCTCGATCACTCACTATGTCTGCCGGTACTCCAAAGTACTTGACCACGTTCCTAAAGAACAGTTCAGCAGTCTTCTCGGCTGAGCATTTCTGTGGAGCTGCTGTAACTACGGCATACTTTGAGAATCGATCTACAACCACCATCACCGACGACATCCCCCTCACCTTGGGGAATCCGGACACAAAGTCCATCGAAACCGAACTCCACGGCCTCGTTGGTGTAGGTAGAGGCTGCAGCAAGCCTGCCTCTAGTCGTCTCTCCACCTTGTCTTGCTGGCAAACTAAGCAAGACCTGACGAAAGCTTCGATATCAGCCTTCATTCCCGGCCAATAATACGCCCTGGTCATTAGAGCGTACATCCTGTCTCTCCCAGGATGTCCTGCCCACTGGGTGTCGTGGGACTCCTCCATTAGCTTTCGCCGTAGTCTACCCGTAGGGATATAAAGCCGACCCCCACTGGCGTAAACCACTCCATCTTCAGTCCAATATTTTCGAATCAGCCCCTCACTGATCCTGTCGACCAGCTTCTTGTACTCTGGGTCGTCTCTTGCTAACTCCCGGACTTGCCCCATTATCTCAGTCTGAATTTCTGATATAGCTGCCACCACCTCCATGTTCTTTCGACTCAGGGCATCTGCCACCTGATTCGTCTTTCCCGGCTGGTGCAACCACTCGAAGTCGTACTCCGCCAGAAACTCTTGCCATCTCGCTTGTCTCGGGGATAGTTTCTTCTGGGTCTTGAAGAAAGTGTTAGCTACGTTATCCGTGATCACCACGAACTTGGATCCCAGCAAATACACTCGCCACACTCGAAGGCAATGTACCACTGCAAGCATCTCCTTCTCATGCGCTGAGTACCTCGTCTCAGCGTCCTTCAGCTTCCAACTCTCAAAAGCTATCGGATGCCCATCCTGCTGTAGTACTCCTCCGACTGCCTTGTCTGAAGCGTCTGTCACCACCTCAAACGGTCGACTGAAGTCCGGCAACTTCAGTATCGGCTCAGAAGATATAGCTGCTTTCAACTCATCAAAAGCTGCTTGGCATGAACCCGTCCACGCCCATGACTGTCCCTTCCTCAGCAGATCAGTCAACGGTGACACTACATGGCTGTACCCATGTATGAACTTCCGGTAGTAGTTGGCCAAACCTAGGAAGCTTCTCACCTCTATCACCTTCGTCGGTTCCGGCCACTCGGCAATGGCTCGGACCTTTGATTCCTCCATGCGCACCGACCCCTGACCAACTTTATGGCCGAGAAAACTAATTTCCTCTAGGCCGAACTCACACTTCTCTTTCTTCACAAAGAGTTGATGTTCCCTTAGGCGATCCATAACCTGCTTCAGGTGTCCACGGTGCTCCTCCATGGACTCACTATAAACAACTATATCATCCAGATACACAACCACAAACTTGTCGAGATAATCATGAAACACATCATTCATCAAGTTACAGAAAGTAGCTGGCGCATTTGTCAACCCAAATGGCATCACAAGGAATTCAAAAGACCCATAGACCATAGTTGTTTTTGACACATCCTCCGGCGCAATCCGGACTTGCCAGTATCCTGACCTCAGGTCCAGCTTAGTGAAGACCCGCGCTCCACTCAACCTGTCAAACAGATCAGCAATTAAAGGAACTGGGTACTTGTTCTTGATGGTCACCTTATTCAGTCCCCGGTAGTCGACGCATAGTCTCATCGACCCGTCGTGCTTCTCCTGGAATAGAACTGGCGCCCCATACGGTGCAGTCGATGGCTGAATTTTCCCCGAATCCAGCAGCTCCCCCAGCTGGATTTTGAGTTCTGTGAGTTCTTTAGGCGACATCCTATATGGCGCCTTCGCTGGTGCTCTTGCCCCTGGCTCCAGCTCGATTCGGTGTTCGATCGTCCTTTTGGGAGGTAACCCGTCTGGCAATTCAGTTGGCATCACATCGGAATAGCCTTCCAACAGTTCGTCCGGCACCACCACCACGTGATCCGGCTGGACATCTCTCATCACAGCAAGATAAGTCGAGGCTCCCCGCTTGCACCCCCGAGCCACTTGCATTGCCGACAAGTGCTCGCCACTAAAAGTGCGGTCCTCGACCCCAGAAGGCCTCCCACTGCCACGAACAAAGCTTGTACCCGCCGTGCTCATGATCAGTATACCTCCTAGGTGTGGAAAAACTCCCACTCCAGCAGTACTCATAAACGCATTGCCGAGGATCAAACCAAAGTCATCCATCTCGATGACCATGAGATCCACTCGGCCCTCGAATTCTCCCAAGTTCAGTCTGACACTTCTAGCAATGCCATCCACCTGCTTCGCCTGTGAGTTCACTGCCTTAATCTTACTTGTGTTGGTCCCGGTTTTCAGCCCCAGCTCCGTAGCCATCCCCTTGGAGACAAAACTATGGGTTGCCCCAGTGTCTATCAAGGCTGAAACCTTCCTCCCATTCACTACACACGGAACAAACATCAAATCAGCTCCCCTCGAAGCTACACTTCCAGCTCTCAATGCCCCGAGTATCTGAAGGGTAGATGCTCGAGCAGAAGGACCCGCATCCTCCTGGTCATGGTTTGCCTCGGCCGCCAAGGCACTGAGCTTGCCCTTGGTCGGACACTCTCGAGCCAGATGCGGACCATTGCACAGAAAACACCCAGACTTCTTCAGATCAGCTACCTTCCTGTCCTGAGTCCCTGCACTGAAGTTCTGAAACTTCTTCTTCGGTCTCCTGGATGGCTTCCTCATGCCACCCCGCTGATTGCCCTGACCACCCTGGAGTTTCTTAGCCGGACCCACGTCTGTGTTGCTTGGCCCTGGCCTAATATCCACCAGTGCGTCGGCTGCCACCAAAGCTGCAGGTAAATCCTGTACCTTCTGCCTCTTTAGTTCTATCTGCGCCCAAGTCTGCAAACCATTGATAAAGTTGAATAACTTATCATCCTCCGACATATTCTTGATGTCGAGGAGACAAGAGCTGAAATCTTTGACGTACTCCCTAACTGTTCCTGTCTGTCTGAACCGTTGCAATCGAGACCTCGCCACCCATGTAGTGTTGGTTGGAAAGAATTGCTCCCGAAGCTCCCTTTTTAGGAACTCCCAAGTCTCAATCCGGTGTCGACCAGCTGCCTCATCCTCTTCGGCGCGACATCTATACCATAACTTAGCATCACCGGTCATAAACATACTGGCCATCGAAACCTGTCTATCTTCGGGAATCTTCGCAGCAGTGAAGTATTCCTGCATGTCCCAGATGAAGTTCTCCAGGTCCTTGGCTGACCTGGTCCCCTCGAACTTCTTTGGCTCGGGCACCTTGAGCCTTCCTGGAACGGCTTCTTCTACCACACGATCAGCAATTCCCTGCTGAGGCCGCGCTACCCACACTTGTTTGAGCAAAGCCACATCTGCGTGCATTTCCTCAACCACAGCCCGGAGATCTCCCATCTCCGCCGTCTCACCTCGCACCTGGCTGGACTCGGCCCAAGTGGTAAACCGAGTGTTCAAGTCCCACAACCCTTCTGTCAGAGACTGCAATTTGTCGAAGACGGTGTGTCCATCTCCCTCACTGGTAGGCCCTCCTACCAGCACTTCCAACCGTGCGACCCTCTCTCTGAGAGCTTCAGTGGATCGAGTATCCATCTCACCGGTAAATGTGGAGAACCCTCCCCCGAAGGTTATAGTGCAACTTCTTCACAGGATGCTTCGTCTACCAGCTTTCACCGAAACTGGGCTCTGATACCTCTGTCACGGGCCGCTCTCTATGGGACAAAATTTTTTGCCCCAACAGCAAACCGCGCGGCGTATTTCACTCCCGAAACACCAGCCTCCCTTCAAAGTACGCAACAGAAACCCCACTACGCGTATAGCGGGACTATCTCAATAAGCAACACGAAGCCACTCCCCTGAGTTCCTGCAAATCACAGTGCACCCCGAACACGAATACCGGCACCCAAATTGCCCAGTGCACGATATCGTTCGGTAACGATAGATAATTCTCAAAACATCCACAATAGCAAACCAAGCAAGTAGTATGTAGCGACTCTGATCGATCACCCAATGTCGATCCTGACACCAATCCCCTGATCGGTATCGCAGCAAGTTCCGGAATCACAGAACGCCGCTAGTACCCAAAATCAGACGCCAACACCACAATTACGGAACCCCGGTTCCAACCTTGATTTAAACATAAAAACAAGGATACAGCAATCACCCCTATGATCGCTTACACCATGGACATGCAAACCCCACAGTGTTCAACTCTTCCCCTGAAGAGCAGCGAGAACTAGAGCACCCACACTCACAATCGTCCTCACAAATCACAACCCCGAGCAGCCACCCACGACCTACTCGTTTACATGCAAAACCCTCAACCAAGTAATGCAAACTAGGTTATGAGAAGAACTACGTCGTACCTCCAATCACAGCACCACGACCAGCAACTCTATGTCGTCGAACTCGTGAAGAATCAACTCCCGGAATTGATCTGCAGCACTCCACGACTTTGCTTGATGAGGTTTCTCTCTTCTCCACAAGAAAGACCACGACGTTGCACCAAGACCCTTCTCAGCAGTTTCGCCTCCTCCTTTCTTCTCACGTCGGCTCCCTCCTTATAAGGGAGTATCCACGTTGTTACAAATCAGTTCCAAGATAAGCTGTAATCCGAGCATAATCTTTTCCCAAAAGATTATCTCCAAGATCTTCCACGAACCTGGACTTCCTTGACGTCTCAATTCAATCCGGCCCTGGACATGCTTATCTCTGATTTCAGTTGCAATCTTATCTACAAGATTCCGATCAAGATCAGCCCCATCTCTATCGGCAAACAAAGTCCAGCACTTGTAGTTAGTTACAACCACCACACGTCCAACCCCCTGGCTCGACCCAAGTCTTCGGCTCGACCAAAACCAGCAAACCTCGTGCACGTCCCAGACGCACCACCGATAACCCCTGCTACCGATAAATCACTAGTACCGATCAACTCCATCCATCGATCATGCTGGTGCAGCCAGACCCCTCGCTACCGATGGTCCGCAACTCGCTATCGAGTTCTGCTGGTACACTTGAGTCGCACCGCAACCTCGCTATGTCCCGGTCATGCTCGATCACGGCTCGATCATAAACCTCGCTAGCGCCCAATGCTCGAGCACGCTGCACCGATGTCTCGGCAGCGCTCGATCATGCTCGTTCACGCCAACTCCCCGCTAGCGCACGAACCTGCTCGATCACCCGGCACGCTAGTTATCGCACCCCAGCATCGAACCAGCGCACTCCCGGCACTCCTGTGATCCGCACGTAGCGATCAACCTCGAGTCCTCGTGCTCGGTTCTCGGCACCAATTCTCGATCACGATCCGACGCCCAAGTGCTCGGTCACCAGCACTTGTCTCGATCATCTTGAGGTTTATTTGGTCTCCGACCTGACTCATGCTCGGCACTTCGTTACCTGCAACTATAACACCGTGTTAGCCTCAACCAGTTGTTTCACCACTCGAATAGCCCCGTGCTACTCGTGTCGGACCCGGCATGCATGGGAACAACTGCCCAATCCCGCGCACCCGGCACGTCCTCGGACTAAGGCTGTAACACTAGCCACCTAATCCTTCAACTCTTTGTTTTCTTTGGCCCTACCTTCCATCATGGTATTCAACTCCTTGTTTTTCTTGGCCAACATGATTGAGTCCCAGGAGAGGTCTTCCAAAGCTTCTTGATGTTCATCCTTGTTCTTATCCTCTACTTTGTCTATTGCCAAAAACAAAACTCACTTAGAGCTTCTTAATCTATTTCTCTTCATTATCACTTTCTATATTTGATTTGACAACTTTCTTTCACTTCACATCCTTCTTTTTCTGCTCTTCCTTGTTAGGACACTAACGCTTCATGTGTCCATACTTTTTGCAATCCAAGTATTGTATTTTGTCTCTTTTCTCTTCCTTCGCTTTTTCCTCCTTCTCAAACTTCCTCCCCCACACACACATTTGGGTTCTTACTCTTACTTGTCTTGCCTGTTCATCTTTGTGCTTACTTGCTGATTAGTTATTTGTGTTTAAATTTTTTACATTTTATTTGTCCATTCTTGTAATCTTTATAAGACCCTAAAGTTTGAAGGGATCTAACTATTTATGATAAGTATTTGCAGTTGGCTCTCACCCACATTATGTCGTTTTCATATCTTCCACTTCAACTTTTCATTTGATTCTTCAGTCTTCAATCTTCTAACTTGGTTGCTTGGTCTTTTTCTTCACTTGGACTTTTCATAATCTGGGTTCCTTTGATGTTGCATAGACTGCTATGAACATACTTAAAGAGGTTGCAATGTTATCTCATCAAAATAATATTCAACAGTTCTATTGAGAACTTTTGATGAAGAACAATTCCGATGTGTAGTAAACTTTCTTCGTAGTTGGTATCAATCCTTATCAAGTATTCCTTCAACTTGCCGTTGAAATCTTCTACTCTTCAAATTTTCAAACTTCTTTTGTAGTCCATGCATCTTCATTACCCCAAACCTACACAAGAGTTTAAGCCAAAAACATTCCAAAATGTCATAATTGAATGCTTTTACCATACAACATATGACAAATAAAGGATTGACATCCAATAATGAGTTAGTCAATCTCATTAATTGATTATTATAATTTCTAGCCATAAAATGATTATACTCTAAAGCTTTATATCTCCCCCTATATGAATGCACACTCCCCCAAGACATATACCCAATATACAAACACTCTCCCCTAAGTCATCTTAATAAATAATTTATTACAAGATATCGAGTTATATAATCATGTCTAGCACTCATCATCACCATTATGTCCATGTATCCTCTATATTTCATAACTACGATGATAATCATCAAAACATGAACTTAACATGCTTCATTAACCTCTCAAGAGTTGTCTAAAAGAACTCCCCAAAGATTCTATTCATAGCAAAGAACCTTTTAGCAATGAAAAATAGTCATTGTACCTTTGAATCTGTCACATTACCACTTCCAATGGCCGTCTCTTTGCCAAATTGGGTGTCGTATGGCTGCTACACGATCTGTTGTTCATCTGTTGAAGACTGCTTTTTTGCCCAAATTCAGAATTTAATATCTAGATTTGTATAGTTCTAAATTAAGTGATTATTTTTTTTGATTAAACTTCAGAATGTTGTATTTTTCTTCTAGAAAGTGATAGGTTGCTGATCATTAGGCCTATCATTCCGCCGATCTTTTTCTTAATTGAACTTCGGTTGCCGAAATGTTCCACCGATCTATCTAGCTATAACTTGCCGAAGTTTCTCTAAGCTTTAAAATGTCAAAACTTTTTGTAGAGAACTCCAATTCAATTGATTCTTGAAGCATTGGAAAGATCCTAATGTCTTCTATGTCGAGAGATACTCTTTGGAAATAAGAAGGTTACATAAGTTCCAATTTTAACCGAGACATCTCCAAAGTCAATCATTGTCCTTATGGCTTGCAAAGAGGCTTCTTTATGGTTGTGCAGATAATGGTTTTTTTTACCAAAGCATCATTACATCGGCATAACAAATAATCTTCCTCAAGATTTGCCTCTTGAAATATTGAAGTCCTTCTCGATTCCTTGAACTCCTTCCAGTTGAATTGTTCCAATATATACCATTGGATTTCTCATGGTCCATTTGCAACACTTGGATGATTCTAAATGATAATTACCAAAACTTAGGTTTAACAATATTCTCATTTAATTATGTTAAGTGGATACATCAATTCTTTTCATCTAATCATGCATTAATTTCTTTGAATAAACAGATTAAATTGTGCAAAATCAAATAAATTCCCAAGACAAGTTTTCTTTTGGGAAAAAATTAGTTAATTCTTCCAACCATGTCTATCTACCAAACAAGTGGCCTTGCAAGTTGATACTTGCTGATACAATTTGATATCATGCTGCCAAAATTTGTCGACTCCTATGGATTAAGATAACGTAGAAATAGCATGCTTGCAAAAAATTTAATAAATGCAGTTCTTTAAAACTCGAAACACTGATAACATGAGTGAATTTAAATTATAGGATTTATTTGAACTTTCACTGATTTGAGGCTTTGATGGTTCCCTAATTTGAACCATCCGAGAGCAAAAACCCTTCAAAATTTCAACTTATTTTATTTCTAATTGGTAGTCTAATGTGTTGAATGAGGTTACTCTACGTTTCTTTTTATATATGGCCATTAATTTTTTTTAGTGATAAATAAAGTTAATAATTTATGTAAATATATAAAATTTCAGATTTTGAATCCTTTGTGTCGTCATATTTCCTCTAAATATTTTATAATATTTCCCTTAATTTCAATTAGCAAACCAGTTAATGCACACTCAGGGTACATTTTAAACTTATTAATAATATATATTAATAACATACAATAGTTCCGTATAAATATTATAACTAAATTCAATTTTACGTTAAAAATAAGTAATAATCTTAATAAAACAAGTATTAATAAGTAAACACATTTAATATAAGTAAAAATTCAATAATAAAATATTACAATTTATCAATTTTTAGGAGTTTCAATGTGGATATAATTATACTCAAAAAGTTTTAGTAGTAAATAATAATAAATAAATAAATGAAATATTAAATTAAGCATGTATAATTAAGTAACAAATTTTAATTCAAGTAAATTCCACCAATTTTACAAAAGAGTTCCTAATTTGAGTAAAATTATACTCTAAAGCTTTCTTAGCTAAACAACAATCCTACAACTTTACTGTTGTAAAACCCTACAAATAATTAGGTTATTTTATTTAGGGTTTTATAAATCTCAAAAAGAGTTTTAAATATTATTTAATTAAATTAATTATTGCGGGTCGATGTCATAAATTATCAATTATTATCTTAGTGTATTGGTCCAGTGGTATTTATGGAATGTTTCCAATAAGCATTATTTATTATATATATTTTTTATTTTTTCACTTTTCCCTTTCAGTCGAATATGTGGTCGAACCTGTTGGCGTTAGGTTGGTAGCAGTTAGGGTCTCTTAGGTATGCTGACATGGTATGTAACGGTGGAGTTTTGGTTGAGAGTTGAAGATAAGGCGAAGACTTAGTCTCCCCAAGTTGTTGGACGAGGAGGAATTCATGGAAGATTTTTTTGTGAGGGCTGGTACATTGGCTTTAGGGAGGAGTGTTCTCCCATCTTGCAACACCCCAATTCAGCCTAAAGGGGCAAACAAAATTGCGATATTATTATTTGGAAGCTTCTCATTAGGCTACCGCGTACAGACTTTACAGAAGCGAATCTAAACCTTCTGTGGAGGCTTAAGACGTACACAAGACTTTATATTCATAGAATGCATGTAGAGTTTGTACTACAAAGGTGAATCTTAGATTTAAAGGAATCCTATATGAACACCCCTAGCCAAACAGAGGCAGAACTACCTATACGGCTATAAGCAGTGACTTTAAAACTTGCAATGATCACTCCCAACTGTAGAAAAAGCACAACCCCATTACAGTTTGAGGTTATTTGTTGTTGCATACACTATATTCTTACTACTTAGTTCTACTAATTGGCTTAGGTCTTCTTATTAGTTACATGAAGATGATGCGAGTATTTAAACAAGGGTCGTGGCTACCTGTTCTATATACCATATGCAAGTAATAATTAATGCGTTACAGAAATTACACAGCATAATCAAGGATTAGGGCATCCCTAATACCCGGACTTCACGTGGATCTTCAACTGGTGTTATCCGTAAACTTCTCCACCCACGTTACTCTAACACACAAGCCACTACAGCCAAATACATTTTGTGTACTTGACTTACTTCCTTTTCATGTTCTAGGACTTTGGGGTTTCTTTTCATGTTCTAGGACTTTGGGGTTTATATACCCTGCAGACAATGGTTAAGCCTTCCCCCAAAGTATTGTAACTCCACACTAAAAATATAATAATATAAGGATAAATGATCCTAGCACAACCATCATGGCATTCATCCGAATCATATAAGGTTCACATAGTTTGGGCACATTCCTATCATATAGTCATCCATAAAAAACATAGTCCTAAACTCACAACATAACATAGTGCGTTCGCCACCATCACCATTGAGCCGGCTGATCTAAGCACTAAGGCCGCCCAACAATGCCAGGGAACCACACCTAGATATAATGGAAAACTATGTCAGTAATCAAATAAATTTGATTACTGGTCCGAATAACTACCTGCAAAACATCAAGCTTGCAAATGGGTATTCCATTACCTACAAGAACTTAGGAAACTTCGAAATTGCCTCACACTGGACGGTAAGGAAATATACTTAAACGAGTGTCGGCGCGCATGCATGGCTAATATTCATATTTATACATACAACACTTATGTTGGGCTTATCGACATCATGTTTGGAGGCAACTGGTACTTGTATATAGGCTAATGGGAAGTCCATTTTGGGGCCCGAAGGACCCAACAACTTACACCCTCACATCTTCCATCTTACACCCGCCACAGTACTCGAGTGGTATAATAAACGATTAAGTTTATGCCACAAATTCCATAAATGTGTTGTGTTGCGCCCTACCCTTATACTCCACACTACCTTAGGGTTTGAATGAGTACTAGTGTGGTCTACACATCCCCGTACACACTCTTAGCCGTAAAAGTCGTAAACCCTCATATTTATAAATATAGGCTTGGGAGAGGATTTAATACTTAGTTTCAAGATCTTTTCTTTTGAAAACCATCAAAGGGTCTCAACCTTAAAGTTTCATTAAACACATAGAAAACACTATTAAGTGACCTGACTGATTATTGATCAGATAAAACACTGTCGATGTCGTCCTACAGCTTAAATGAGGTTAAAATTGACACATAGGGAGTCAAGTAGAGATAAAGCAAAGGGAGAGTCCTACGGACCTGAATGAGTAGAACTTTGTATTCTAATTAGTAAGCTTACCTACAATACCTAGCACGGAAAGCCACTACACAAACTTAACACTTAACATCACTTAATTATCGTAATTAGGTTCTAATTGAAGTGTTAAACCTTATTAAGTAACTTAATTGTAGTTTTGGTTTCATGTTCACTTAGTAAGTTTTAAATAATTTTAGGGTTTTAATTGAATGGGCTTACCAAACAATTTTTTGGACAGACCCTAACAATGTCTCAATAGGCTCAAATTTGGATGGGTGAGTTCTTATACTCTAAGGTTCTTAGGTAAATTCCACCATGCATGGCCCATAGGCCAATCAAGGGGAACAAGGCCCTAAGGTGCTGGAATAGAGTTCCTAGGCCGCACACTAATTTTGTAACTGTTTATTTCTGGGATAGACGATTCTACATGGGCTTAGGTGTGTAGGCCTAGCCAGCTAACAGATGGAGCTTGAGACTAGTAAGAGTTTGGCCAAATTTACATTGTAAATGGGCCTAAGTGGATTTTACAATTTAGATCATTGGATGGGTTGTTTCAAGAGCTATATGGACTCCAACAAATAGGAAATTTACAAATAAAATTTAGAACCTATCCAAATGGCCCCAAAATTTTTGACGGTGCTACAGAGACACACGGTAAGATGTGTACCAAGTTTCACTCAAATCCAACATCATTAACCTATTTTAAGATAATTTACAACCATAGTTAAAAAAATTAGGTTTTCACCCTCCATCTTTAAACTGTCTGGGTAAACATACATAGATGATTTTTTTACTGATTCCCAAAATTTAAAAATTTAAAGTAGACACTTATTGGAACATCATATATTTTTTACAGATTTTATTAGCTTGAAATTTGTGGCTTAACATATAACACAGTCACAAATCATGTTCATAGTCGTAAAAACAAAAGAAACATAAGGAATAATTATGGTTAATATTGATGATTGTTTAGTGGTTTGATGAGACTCAAAACTTTACCACGAACTCCTAACATTACCATGGACAAAAAAACATGTGCGTCAATAGATCCTACAAGGTCAAACGATAAAAAATGGACAAAGGGTTACTTATGTCACTATAACGGTGAAACTTGTCACCTTTCCTCAATTGTTACCCTCATAAATTAAAATTCTAGGTCATAGAAGCTAAAATACCCAACAAAAAATGTTGTAGATATACATGTTATGAGTGCAAATAAACAAGATTAGTGCAAATTTAACATCAAAATGCCAAGAAATGATTGTTATACCGAAACATTGTAAATCAGTGACTTATGTGCATTATAAAAAACATATATATTTATTTACACTGTCAAATATGATACATGCATTTTCAAAATGCTCCTGAAAGGTATGACTACATGTCAAAAATTTCATAAAAATGAAATAATACAAAAGTATAAGCTATAAACATCAAACAACGAGCAACAGAGGCAGCACAAACCAGAAATTAACGACGGAAGACCAAGGGATGGTCTTTTGAGGCATCCAACCTAAAACTTACAACCTTAAGAGGCTAGAAATGTGGAGGGCAATTGGAGCTAAAAGGATGAAGAAGAAGGCATAAGAGGGGTGAAGAAGGTTGTTAGAGGTGAGGAAGGAAGGAGAAACAGTAAAAGGGTGAATAAACTACGCCGATTGTGGTTGTCTCCTTCATGGGTTCCACCTGATAATTTAATGGGAGTTTGCCAGGTGGGTGCCGTCTGATGAAAGTGAGATTGTCAGACGATGATGATTTTAGATCGCCCAATGTGTGAAGGGGAGTTGTTGGGTTTATCCCACACCAGTTGTAGAGGGTGTTGGTGACTTGTACATAGGCTCATGGGAAAACCTTATTCCCTGAACTAGCTTTTGGATTAAGAAAGACACCTGACACCTATTGCAAGTCCATTTTGGGAGCCCAAAGGCCCTAACACTGATCACAACCACATCTCTTACTTACCTCTCTTCCCTCCCCATCACCTTTTCATCTTCTCCCCTAGACTGGCATGGTACATCTCTTCTCTCTCCCTCTCTTCTTTTATTGGTCATGATATTTTCGGTGTAACGACCCGCCCCAAAGTGTAAACTAATGGGCTAAATTATTTATTCAAAAGTGGTTAACTAAGTTTAAAAGATGACTTTAGCCACCTTAGTTAACTAAGGTGAGAATTAACTATTGATTTTCAACTTCAGTTAACTATTTTTTAAGAAATAACTTAGGCTTATTATTTTGCACTTTGGGCTAGGTCATTACAGATGGTTTAAGGGCAATCTGGTTTCATGTTATTTGATGATTGGACTAAGGACGTTGGTTAGGCTACTTGCACTGGCAAAAAAAGTCATGTGGGTTGGGTTTAGCAATGGGCAAAGTGTAGGAATTTCGAGGACAAAATTTCCTAAGGTTAGTAGATTGTGAAATTCTTTAACTTAGTCCCAAATATAATATTTATTGAGGTAAGATCATGCTTATAAGTGGGAATGGATATACGTCTTCAACTTCAGGTTATGGTTTTACCCGATTGTAATTTTTCTGGGTTCGGATCAATATCGAGTTGGTTCGAATGAGCTAGAGTTAGACCAGATTTCAGACTATGAGTATGGGCCCAAATGGCCCTATGAGCATGTTATAGTGGTTGTATATGCCCGACATGCATATGATAGTTTCATTTATCATATAGCAGAACATGAGTTATCAATGTATACATGATATATATATATATATATATATATATATATATATATATGATTTTTATGAGTTAGCCAAGGTTTAAAGTTTAGATCTAGGTTGTTGCCGTGTTTAGTATTGGTTTCAGATTTTTAGAGTATCTCATTTACATGCATATACCCATATGTAGGTCCCACTATGCCATGAGTTGTTGGACATTTAGATCATGACACGTGGCAAGATCTAAGGAGTCCACAACAGCCCTAGCATTCTCTATTTTATTTTCGGTGACTTTCCCACATTTTCAGAACTTTACACCCATAGCGTCACCACCACATTGGCTCGCCGGTGGCAAGACCCTAGCCCTCCTCTGACCACTGGATTGGTACAGCTGTGACCACCTTACGGTCGGCTATCAATCCGTACTCACGATCACCACCGGCATTGTAAAGACTGTGAAAAAAAAAAGAAGAAAGAAGGGCGCGAACGCGGTTCGGGAAGGACCGAACATGTTATATTCAATACCCGGTTAATTATTATATTTTATTATTTACCCGGTTACCCGGTTAAATGAAATAGGGGTGTTTTCACATACCCTAGCCATCATTTCATTTTATTTTACAAAGGACATCCTCCACCCTAGCCTTCACTCGCATTTTCTTCTCCTCTTCCTTACCGGCCAGTCTTCTCCCCTTGCTTAGGTATTCTTCCTGTCTCCCTCTTCTTAATTTTCTTGCATGCATATTTTAATTTGATAATAAGCTTTGTAATTGTGAGGATTAAAGTTTAAAATCAACAAGAAAGAAACTAAACACGACTGTTGGCTGACGAGTCCACTGTTTCGGCGAGATGGGCAAGCACAGGCAAAGTTTCGCCGGGAATCGGTGGCGACGGTCGTTTCGACGTCGGAAGATGATCCTACTCTCTTCGTCGATTAGTGTAGGGTCGATCTCACGTGTGTGGATGCCGGCCTGGGGTGGTAAATGGCCAAAAACAGAGGACGGCGGCAAAAAAACAGAGGTGACTGCGGTGGGTGAATAAATCCGGCCGTCTTGGGTGGCGACGGGTTCCAATCTGGCCGGGGAAGGTCGATAGGGGGTCGAGGGTGTCGAGGCGACCACCCAATTGAGGCGGCGATGCTCGCCGGCGATGGAGTCGGGAGTAGAGGATGGCGTCGGGGAAGAAGAAGAAGAAGAATTCCTTGGGTGGCAAACTTGTAAATAACACCTGACTTGACACTGGCTTGAGTTAAAAATAATACTAACTCGTAATAAATCTTTAAAAATAATTATTCTAATGGGCTATGGGTAAAGTTACTCAACTAATTAATTATTGTACAAAATCGCCACGAGTAATAAAAAAATAACGTAATGATAAAAAGTCGATAATTAATCGGCGCAACAAACGATTAAATTAAATCGGACAGTTATAAGTAATTAATCAAATAAAGATTTTACCTTTACCATATTAAATTTAATATTAGGCAAATAAAGTGATTATTTTAATAACGAGTCAGTAATGTAGAAAATGGGTTATTAAACTATAGTCGGGTAGTAATCACTAGCGTCGAACCTAAATTGTAAAACCCACGATTCGAGTCAGGGTTTTATATTCAGAACCGGTCGGTTCGACCGTTATTTTTGAGTCGAGCCAGTTTCAGACACACGTGTACTGAGCCGACGCCAGTCATGTGTATGGGCTATGAGGGTCATGCTTACCCAACTATATGATGATAACGTCATGAACACAGCAGAACAGAATGAGTTATCAGAATATATGTAGAGTATGCCAGTCATTTTTTTTATTTTTATATATAATGGATCGTAGAATTAGTTTTAGGCCGTTTACCTCGTTAGGACGCGCTACGGGCAGTTTGGCTGGATTGTTAGTCATAGAGCATATCATTATAATTTTGTGGTGTTTGTTTGATTTTACGGGATTTTTCCCGATTTTTATGAATTTTTTAGGATTTAATACGTCTTAGTTATTATACTTGACTCGAGCCGGAGACGAGTCAAGTCTTATTTACGAAATTGCCACCCCAGTTATTTCTCCCACTCCCGACATCTTCTTCCCAAACCTTCCCGACGCCGCCCCTGTGCGCGTCGCCGCCACCGCGTCGACGCCGCCCTGCTGCCGATAGTCGCCGCCTAGCCCCGCGATGACGTCGTCGTGCTGCCCCGACCAAGTCCGGCCCCCACCGGGCCGCCGCGACGCCGGAACGCCGTGCCAGCGCCGCGCGCTACGTTCCGTCGCCGATTCCGCCGCCGGCGACTAGTCGCCGCCACGATCAGGTCGGTCGCCTCAGCACCCTCAGCCCTCCAGTGACCTTCCCCGACCGGAACGGAGGCCATCGCCGCCCTGGCCGGCCGGATCTAGCCACCCATCGCCGCCGGCCCTGTTTTATGCATTTTCCGGCGAGCCGCCACCTCCGTTGGCCGCGTCGACCTCGTAGATGAGTCGGGCTCGCCGAGCCGGTTCCAAGGGTACCCAACACGACCACTTTCCGGCCAGTAGACGCCGCCGGCGACTGTCGCCGGAAAACCGCCGGAAGCTGCCGGAAAACCGCCGAAAACCGTCGGAAAACCAGAATTTCTGGAATTTGCCGGAATTCACCGGATCTTCCGCGGGGCTCACCCAGTCGAGCCCGATCGAGCTTCGGACGCCGATGAGCGCCGAATTTGAGCTCCGAGACACGCGACGAAACCCTAGCCATCGCCGATTGCCGACGATGTGAGGTATAATTACCTCCGATTTGATTATTTAAAATTGATGATGATTGTTAGCACAACATGATAGGATTGAGTGATTCCCATGATAGAAGTCTGAGCATGAAAGAAGTAATGATATGTATGATATGATTGGTAATGAGTAAATATTAAGTGATCCGATGATGTAAAGTAAATTTGAGCATGTTAATCGGGTACGATGTAACTTAGGAAAAACACAGTAAAATTGGTATGAATAATATTAGTTAGAATTATTTTCATATTTATGATTATTTGATTGTTGATTGACGGTCATTGTGTGTGATTCATCATTTAGTTAGCGGGCGTTAGTATTTAGTTTTGATGTGTAGGTACGGAGTAGGAGCTCGCCGCCTAGGCGCGATGACACGCTTGGAGCTTCTACCAGGTCCGTTTAGGACTCGACTCTGTTTTACGTCTTTCTATTGTATGTTTATCTTATTATTTGCAGGACGGGTTAAGTGGCGTTTTATTGGATCCCACTTAACTCGGGCCATCTAGCCGAACAGATTTCCGGATTAATAACCCCTCGAGGATGAGATCCCTCGAGGATGATTTCGAAAACAAGATCCACCACAAGTTGCCTTCGGGCCTATTATATAAATCCCTACCCAGCCCTATATATATGTAGTTTTCGCGTTTTCAGTGAGACGAGAGATGGAGAAACCGACTGCACGTACCATGAGCGGATGCCGTGATAGTCAAAGCGGGCTCTGGATTAGTGCCAGCGGACTGTTCCATTCCCGAGGGATCCTGACAACTCCGCGTTTGAGTTCCTCACACCCGGAGAACGTGGAGGTTAACGGGTACTGTTTAGTACAGCGCATGTCCGGACTTGTGGTTCAAAGGGTACTAAAGGCGACTGCCTGAGAGTACTCGGCCTTCGTGCTCAAGGCCAGGAGAAATATGGAGGTAAGGAGAGGGCTTAGGATAAAGTTTCACGTGAAGTACTGAAAAAGAAGTGCCGAGAGCGGCACAGTACCAGCAGCAGATCAGTAAGTTCGGGATGCTACCGGGTCTGCAGCCCAGTGGCTCCTCAGTAGTGCCCTTCAGAGTGTTCACGTGGAGTATATGATGTTTTCTTTCATATGAGAGTTTGCTCTCATAGCCAGCTTGTTATAGTTATTTTATTTTTCGGACCAGTAACACTTGTTACTGACGTGTTTTTATACTATATGTAGGTAACAATTACGAGTTGGAGGAGCCAGTTTGGACGGAGGAGCATTGTTGTCGCTTGCACACATGTCAGTCAATTGAGTGTTTATATTGTGTTTATGATATTATTATATGGTGTGATTAAATGCTTAAGACATGATGATGTGACGTGATTAATTGTTAAGACATGATGAGATGATGTGAACACGAATAGATTGCGCAATGGCAGCGTAGTGGGTTGAGACCCAAGTTTCAAAATAAGTTACAGCATGTTAGATTTTGTATTTTGTATGAATGAAATTATTTGATATATGGTTAGATATATATTTGCATATGTATATTTGACAGGGTGGCCCCTAATTGCATTTTTAGGGGAAACTCTGTCCGTTATATTTCAAAGTTTTTATTAATTTTTATCGGGATTGTCTTGGTGTGCACTTTGATTTGTATGTCATTCATGTAGTACCATGTTAGGGTTTGTGCATTCATCCATGCTTTGAGAGTTGTATCTTCATCTTAAGACGCCGAGATTGGATCCGTATGAGTTAGGTTCGGGTTAGCCGACCTAACCGGGGCCTGTAACATACCGGTTCGGTTCACGAGCGTGAACCGGATTTGGGGTGTTACATAAATAGAATAATGAAAATAAATAAAGTTCGAAAGTTTATTGAGTCGAATAATTTAAAATAATTGTATTAATAATATTTTGGAATAATAAAAATTATTTCAAATAATTTAATCGAACAACTTAATTATTTAAGTTGCTGATAAATAATAGTAGCGATTAAAAATTATAACCGTAAACTAAATCATCAAGATCGGGGTTAAGTAATTATCATCGCAAAGGAAAATTAAATACTTGTTTATTAGTAATAATTATTTTATAAATTGTTAGGTATTAATTATGATTTAGATAATTAATTTAAAATGTAAAGTAGGACTTAAATGATTATATCACATGAATAATTAATTATCTCACTAGATTTGTTGAAAATTTAATATTTAATATTTTTGAATTGTTACATAATATGTTGTAAAAATATTTAATATATATATTAGACATATAGCTGCATGCATTCCTACTCAAATAAAATTATACTTATGTATAATTTTATGTTATCGTTCAGATTAGGATCATTGGTCGCAGCTGTGAGTTCGAAATATCCAGGTTTGTATAATTATTTGAAATGTTATATTTTCCCAAACTGATATAATTATTTAAAATATTTTACTTTCCCAAACTGGTATAATTACTTAAAATGTTGTATTTTCCCAAACTGGTAGCCTTTGTCGGCACTAATCTCAGAATGAGTTGGGAGACGATTTTTAATCTCAGAATGAGCTGAGAGACAATTTCTAATCTCAGAATGAACTGGGAGACAATGATTAACTCAGAATGACCTGGGAGACCACCTAATCTCAGAATGAGCTGGGAGATAATTTCTAATCTCAGAATGAACTGAGAGACAATGATTAATCTCATAATGACCTGGGAGGCCACCTAATCTCAAAATGAATTGGGAGAAAATTTCTAATCTCAGAATGAATTGGGAGACAATGACTAATCTTAGAATGACCTGGGAGACCACCTAATCTCAGAATGAACTGGGAGACAATTTCTAATCTCAGAATGAGCTGGGAGACGACTTTTACTAATCTCAAAATGACCTGAGAGACAAATTACTAGACTTAGAATGACTTGAGGGATAATTACTAAAAGACTTGTGAAACGATAATAAAAAATGGGTATATTGACTTGTTTCATTTAATTATGCGGCTTAGTGGTTTTATCACTAACGCGGAATTGGACTTCCTTATTATTCTCTTGTGTTATAAATGTGGCTATGGGAAAACGGTTTGAGACTGTGGGACGGTTATTTTATATTTTAGAGAACATGATTTATTGTTATGATTTATATTATATGTTGGGAGACTTATTTACTGTATTTCAATTCATGTTCTGGAATGTTACATTTACATTAACTATATTTTCAAGTAATACCCGGTCCGGTTCGGGCGAGTCGTTACAGGCGCGGCCAAAATCGTTGCCGGCGATGGCATTTTTGAAGTTGATTTCCTCTGCTGCCTCCACTACCCTTTTGAGCCATTTTTTGGCACCGACGAGTGTCCTCCCAGCGAAGTTGACCATGCTGAAAGCTTCCCTCACTGAGATCTTCTGTTTCATACCGACTCGACCTCTGTCTGTGGCCATGATCGCCGCCAGCAACTTGCACTTGCCCGACATCGTTTTCAATCATTTCTAGCCACTTTTCAACCAACCACCGGCTCGACACCTCCGACCGTCATTCCAAATACGTTCATCTTGTCAAGGCCGACATTGTGGAGACCACCCACAAGCACTGCCATGGATGCGATCGCCACTGGCGATGTCGGCGGCGCATACCGCTACTTTCCCGACCGATTTCCGGCTAGCCGACCGCCGGACCTTGCCGATCACCATTGCCATCACATTCCCCATCCTCCCCTCCATCGATCTTGACCAGCGATAGCCTCCGCTCGTACCACTATCGCCAGTCTCCAACAATGAACACCGGCTTCCCATAGTTCGGCTCGTTCACCCACTACCCGTGGACGTGTTCGCCTGCCCGTGGCCGAGTCCTCCAGTTCGAGTCTGTGTTCGTGTCCATCAGCTTGGAGCCTGCCCAGCCAACCCGGCCCAATAGTTTATTTAGCCCGAGACCTTCAGTTGACTCGGCCCAACTTCCAGTCCAGTTGCAGCTCGGTTGATCCAGATTCGAGTTATTTCCAAACCGTTTTTGTCCGTTCTTGCACCACTTTTTGGTAGTTTGAGAACCCTCATATTAGTTTAATGCATATTCACATGATTTAGTATGTTTTAATATTATGATTTTTTATTTATTTATTATTTTATTATTTTATTATTTTATTTATTTATTTATTTATTATTATTATTATTCATTTTTTGTTATTTGTGTATTTATTGATTATAATGCATGTTTATATGATTATTTATTGTTAATAATAATATATTTACTTATTAATATTAGTCTTATTTATGTTTACTAAATTGTATTTACTTATTTATTTATTCATCTATTTGTTTGTTCCCGTGTATGTTGTTATTTATTTGTATTTAATTATGTATTCTTGTATTGTATAACTATGATATTATTAATATTCATGATTAATGAGTATTAACTATTTATTTATTTATTGAATCATCTCATGTTTACTAGTGTATTTATATAGTATAATTATATTATTATTTAATGATTAGAGTATTATTTATCCTACAATTTTCTAAGAGTGCATTTCTTTGTTTATTTACTTACTGTTTAGTAGTAGGCTTGTTAGCACTACTTTATTTATTATGATATATTAATGATATGAGCACACACCACGAGCATGTTATCATATAGAAACATCGATATTTACTTAGCAGTGGGTTTTGATGTACTGGTACGAAGTCCGAGCTCACCGTAGATGTGTCAACGGGCTTGGAGCTTAGACTATATGTCCGTAGGGACTTTCTTTACTTGATCTCCGTTTAACTCCCTGTGTATCGAGTTTAATCGTATTTTAGACATACGACGACATCGGCAGTGTTTTATTGGATCCCTCCGATGTCGTGCCATTTAGCACGTATTTTTACACATGTTTAATAAAACTACAACAATGAGATCTCTTGTTAGTTTTCTGAACTGAAGCTTCAGAAATATATGGTATAAGCTTCTTCCTAAACCTATTATATAAATACGCCAATTTTTACATATTTCACGAATAATAGAATGAGCAGTATGGAGATATGTATGAACTGCACTAGTACTCCTTCAAACCACCATGTGTAACAGAACACATTTTCGAAATATGTGGCCCTAACTTAACTGTTCATTTTGCCACTCTGAGTACTGTGGGAGGTGAAATATGGAAGATGTGAGGCGTAAGCGTTGTATGTATGAATATGAATATAAGCTGTGCATGCAACCCGTCACTTGTTTAATTATGTTTGTTTACTGCCCAATGTGAGGCAATTCTAAAGTTACTATATTTCCGTGGGTAATGGAATACCTATTTGCCAGTTTGTATTAGTTATTGTTTGGACCAATAACACTCGTTATTTATATTTTTAATATTATATATATAAGTCTTGAAATCTTAGGTCAGACTTTGGTAGACAGATAAATACTATGCACACTTGAGCTCAACACTATTGTTTTATTCTTACTTTTATTTATATTTGATGTATTTTGACTCATATTTAACAATCTCTTTAATTCTCATTACACCAAACGGGTTGTTCGGATCTATTTTGTCGATTAGGTCTTACAGACCAACTTTAAAGATGACTCGACTCGATCATGATATTTCTGAATCGGTTCTCAAATGAACTAAAATTGGGGTATTATAATTATATTCAGATAAAGAGTTCCTTTAGCAAAGGTTTGGTTTGGGTGAGGATTCTCGGAGAGAACGCTATTGCCTATCAATTAGCCAAGCCATCTTCATTCTCTTTTGTTTTGCAGGTCATGGTCGGAAGCCCCTGCATGTATGGCACTCACCCTAGCTTTGTTGGTTATCTAAGCTAATGCCTACGCCTTATAATATCACCATAAGGCTAGGCGTAAATATGTTACCTTTCACATTTATTCGCACTAGGCTTGCTTGAATGTGAGTTATACATAGGCTACCGCTTGTGCATGGTAGATTAAGATCTAGGTTGGGAAGCCCAATATATATACATATATAGGGTATAAAATAGTTATTTAATATATGAAAATTTAGAGTATAATTCTATCCGTCAAAATTTTTAAAAATCCATTTAATTATGAAATTAAAATTATTATATTTTTTATTAAAATTAAATATATAGTCATTATTTTTTAAAATTAATATAATAATATTTTTTCAAATTAATTTTATATATTCCGAATATATATTATTAATAAATTGTAAATATACCCTTATTTTTATACATAGTTTATAACACATTCCACGTTTCCACAAACTAGGTAAAGGCAAATAGAGGAAAGACTTAAAGATGCGTTCATGTCAGACATATATAGAATATGATAATATCCAGATCCATTCCCAATCCAAAAATTCAAACCGAATGAATTACATATATTTTATTTACCATATCCGTTTTGATTCAACTTTCGCTAAAACCTTAATAAAAATAATTATTTCAATTTTTTAAAAAATATAATTTATAAAATATTATTTATTTAGATTATGTTAGAATTAAATTACCAAAAATCCATATCTGATGCAGATGTTTTAAAATAAATAATGCATACAAAAGCATCTACGTCAAATTTAATAATATTAAATATCAAAACCCATCCCTAAATAGAGTAAACCTGAACCCGTAGACGAGTAAACCTAATGACTTCTGACTAAGGCTTGTAATAATAATCTGGCATCCTAAAGTGAATAATTAATTAAAATCTCTTTATAACTAACCTCGTTGATAAGTTGTCATTAGCTCTCATATATTAGTTATTAAGACGGGCAAAATGGTTGCCACTTTGATTCTCAAGTGTTCCATCCTCTGATGTACGAATCGGCCGATTTCGTGCGGAATCGGCCGATTTCGTGCGGAATCGGCCGAATTAACTCGAATCAGTGTCGCACTGATCTGATTTCGGGGCCGACCTGATCGTGCCCGAATCAGTCTACGAATCGGCCATTTTCGACCGATTCCAGACCGATTTAACTCGGAATCGAAATCGGCCGATTTAAATCGGAATCCATTTTGTTAAGAAATTACCAAAATACCCTAGATATGATTTTTATTAAATTATTTAAGCATGGGTAAAATGGTAATTTGGATTCTAAAAACCTAAAATAAAACCTGCTCCCCCCACACCGCCGCCCGCCCGTCCGCCCGCCGCCTGGAATCCCACACTCCGGGCTCGCAGCCGACTGGACCTATCGACCTCGCAACGTCACCGCCAACGTGTGGCCGGACCGAATCGGGCTGTGACGCACGAATCGCCGCCGACTGTTCATCCGACCAGGCTACCGACATCCTCCGACATCGCCGTCGACCGAGCCGCCGCCGGCAACAGGGGGTAAAGATCGAAGGGTGACATTCTCGTAATTAAAAATTGACTCGAGTCTAACTCGAGTTAAAAATAACAATTAATTTTAAATAATTTTAAAAATCTTTAAAAATATCATAAACTATAATACACAAAATAATATCAAAATAACATCAATACCTAATCTTAATATATTTATATTATGAATTGTCAAATTATTATATATAACCGATTAAACTAATTTAGACCGATTCAACTGAACCGATTCCTGACCGATTCAGACCAATTCCAATTCCGACTCCGTAAAAAATCGATTCCGATTCCGATTTCGATTCATGCAACCACGGTTGACCCAAACAAAATGATGAACGAAGTGTCACAGAAGGACAAGATGTAACGTAAATTACCCATTGACTCCACAACAGAAAGTTGGAGGTACGTAGAAATGGACCTCAAGTCCAGAAGCAACACTTAGGGCTTTGTATTAAAAAGGCAAAAAATCTATGTCATATTCCTCTTAAACCATCTCTACTATCTTCCAACGTAGTGTCAGAGTCATGCCATATATGCCTAAAGTACGCCACCAGCCCAAATCACTCCATTTTATGAAACCACAAAGAAAAATCTAACTCTATAAAGTAAAGTTGGAAAATTAAAATTAAGAAAAAAGGTTAAAAATAAAAATAAAAACTAAAGACCTCCCTCAAATTACTCTCAACAGACAATTTTCCACTTTGGAAATTATGCACTGGAGAGAATGAATTCATAAATAATAACAAAGGAGGCTGTTTGATGAATTATGCGAAAAAAGACAGTCCAAGGAGGCGATGGGGGTTGGGAGGGCGCCGGCGGGCCTCCACTATGAAAAGGTGGTGGAAGGGGAGGTGTTTACGGTTATATGGCGAAGGGGATGGGCCACATCGCCGCCGCCAGCGTGCCTTACGAATTCGGCCGGAGTGAGGAAGGTACCGTGGCACACGCAAACTATGCTTACCTCCTCCCCTTTTCTGAATTTGTACAAAAACCCCTCCACCCGCCGACCGTTGGGCCCACACCCCGTCGTTGACACGCACGGCATCTCCCCCACCACGCTCCTCCCAACTTCCCTCCCTGCCGCTGCCGAGTCTTCTCCCGCCGCCGACAATGAAGCGCCAGCCGCTCTCGTTGGAGACTGGACCCTCGTCAGCGTTCTCACCTCGTTACCGCCTGTACCCTTGCCTGCCGTAAAATAGAATATATAATAATGCATCAAGAACGTAATCCATGGCGGAATTCGAGAAAGGCAACAGATCTAGAGATAAATCTCACCGGCGGCTGATCGGCCTTCGACTTCGGAGGTACTGGAGGAGCCGCTACACTGTGAGCCAGCCGACCCTTGCGACACCGCGGCCGCCGGCCAAACGCCCGCCGGGAAACCTTTCGCCGTAAGGTGGACGACCTTTGATTTGTCGTCTTCGCCTCCGACTTTCATGTCGGCTTCCTTGCCGGACGAGACCAGCCGCCCGTTCGAGTTCCTCTGTTTCTCCGATCTCTTCCTCTTGGCCTCCAACCTTCTCAAGCTTTGCAATTCCTTCCTTTTCCGCAAGTTATCCTCCGTCTGCACCGGTAGCGACACGGTCCGCCCTAACGGCGGCAAGCCCCTGCCTCCGCCACCGCCCACGACGCCGGCCACGCCTTTCCTCCCGATCAGGTCGTCGTAGTTGGGAAGAGCAGCGAGGCCGCCAATCGACGACGATCGTAGCAGCCGCTTCTTTTCAAGTGGGTCGATGCCGAAGCGGCCGCCCATGGAGAGGGTAAGCTTGAGCTCCACGCCATCGGCATCCTCCTCCTCCGCCTCGAACTCTCGAAGCAGGTGCGGATCCCGGGGGTAGCCATTTATCTGGTGCGGCAGAACCTTCCCGCTATCTCCAACCATTCCACCTCCCGCCCACGCCCCCACCGGCGCTTTATCCATCCCCGACCGACCACCCTTTACAACCAACAAAATCCCCAATCCAACATCACGTTCCCCTCCATACCACACCAAAATCTCGCCAAAAAAACACAACAACACCACAACTTTCCAATCAGAACAAGTATTCAAGACGAACAACAAAAAGCAATCAAAGAGTAGTAGGGAAACTAAATCGAATCATGGGCAAGGGGAAAGAAGGAGTAGCGGAGACGAAGCACAGAACTAGGGACGGGAGAGGGAGATGATGTTAGCATGAGTAAACCCTTAAATTAAAATACCAAAAATACCCTCACAGGGCGTGTCAATTTCCGCTTGGACATTCAACACGCGTCGAATGGTTGGAAGGGCCACTGGATGGCGCCAAACCAGCGGCTACATCGATAGGATTAGCCGGTTAAATGGTACGTGTCGGGATGATAATTTGGCACGTGCCGGTGAGAAGAGTTGGCCTCGTTAAGTCGCGACGTCGCTGTCGCTTTTTCTTTATTTCGGAGGTGAGCTGTCCTCAGGAATCGCGGGCAGGCATGTGACAAGTGGCCAATTGTGGGGATCACCTTGGGCTCTTGTGCCGAACAAAAGGCTGGCAACCGAATACACTATTTGATTTCTTTCTTTTTCAACCTCTTTGCTTTCTTTTTTCTAAATTATTCTTCTTAAATTTTTATGTTAGATGTAATTTTTCGTTATTATAGTTTAAGAAAATGGCATGAATTTTCATGTTTACTGTGACTGTTTTTTATTTTAGACTTGTAGTTTGGATAAAACTACCTGGTAATTAGTAAATATGATTTCGAACTTTATTTTTATATATTATAATTCTTTTGTAATTATTATAGTATGTATAGAAAACAACATACTTAGTTGGAAGTCTTTTATTTATTTATCTTAATTAAGCATGGATAACATATTTTGTATAGTTCAGTATTCACTGTTACCTACTCTTAAATATTTGGGTTAAATGACATAAAAATAATTAAGTATATATTTGTATACCTATATATATATATATATATACACATACACACGTGTGTGTGTATGTGCGGTGACAAATGTGGTGAACTTACATAGTAACACTTCCTCACCATTTATTTCAATGAAATTTTTTAGTTAAAAAATAAAAAATAAATTTCATTATAAATAAAATGACACCAATATTTTTTGTTGGCAAATAATTTTATCACCGAGACAAAATTGTCACCGAAAATTTCGTTGACAAAAATCCTATTCTCCTCTAGTGTTAATTTTTTAAAGAAATACATATTTTTTTGTGGAAACAAATGCATTATGGATAAAAGCATGTATGCAGATGGGCTTTACTGTGAAAAAAAATGGTTTTAAGTGATTAAATTTACGTAACTTTATTTTCAAAATAATATTTTCCCATCTTATACCAATCATCTAATTGAATATAACATTAGTGACAGGTCTATGATCTTCCTTTCTTTCAATTTTTTAAATCTGTAAAAATAGAATAATTTAATCATGTAAATTGTGTTTATATATACAAAACTTGTGATACTTACCATTTATTATCTTATCCATTTAGTGTACTATAAAGCTATATATCTCAATTTATCAAAAGAAAATATTTAAATTATATAATAATTTTTTGGTTTCGTGTGTTAAAGCTTTCCTCAACACGATAACTTGTTCCAACAAACGGGTCGAATTTGAGGCATCACATAAAATAATAAAGATATTGAAAACCTGAAACCCCCTACCTATGGGAGGAGGATGTTGAGAACTAATAGATTAAGGATGTTTTCGGCCGGTTTGCAAACCATTTTTGCAATATCTTGTCAATCAGAGTCAAGACGAATGCAACTAATAGTATGAATATGTTATAAAAAAATTAAATAAATAAGTTATTTATGTAGCAGTAAGGGATGTATTACACCAGTCTAAACTGATATTGATGTTATTAATATTTTGCTAGTAATTAGTTGAACAATAAGGACTACTAATTATAATAAAAAATAATATGAGTGATTCACCATGTCCTATGAATGGCAAGATAGTTTTCACAATCACACTAATAAATTTTAAATTAAAATAACCATACTACATATAGTTCAACATGATATATAATACAATTTATTTATTGATGATCCATCGATTTGTCCTCGTCAGCTAATCTTTGATGCAGAGTGACCCATGTGTGGAGGCAATTTTGCATTACTGCTACAATCACTAAGACATTTAATTTCAAGAAAAGTCAATATATATCATAACATAATGAATTAAATCTTTTAGTGATTATGAATTTATTTAGAGTTCAAATTATACCAGGAGAGGTGGTCACCCCATCTAGATACAATCTCATATATGTGCACACCTGCGACGTGTCATACGGCTTGTACCTGGCGATATTTATCATTGGCTCACCCTTTTGGTATTAAAAGTGCATAATGAGTCATCTTGTACCATTGCGCCCGTTACCCCTTTCGTCTAGGGTAGGTATTTCATCTTTCAAATAATTTTAAGTGTATAGCCTCGTGTCAGACTAAGTCATTTCATCACTTAGCATATTGTAATGACCCGCCCTAACTGGGCCGGGTGTACTTAAAAAGTTAAATGTTGTAACCATACTATTTATGTGCGTGAGTCATAACACGGTAAATAAGTCTAGAAAATGTATAAATCATAAAAATAAAACATGTTCTGATATCATGTGACAATGCATAAAACAAACAAACTCCAAAATCCCACAGTCTTGAATTGTTTCCCATAACCACATCTATAATACAAGAGAATAAAAAGAAGTCAAATTTATTATCAATTCACCAAACCTTGGTTGATAAAAGAAACACCAACCACACTTTTATTTATTAGTCCAAAGCTGTTCACCTACGGAGGCAAGTCTGCGTTAGTGATGAAACCACTAAGCCGCATAATTAAATGAAATAAGTCAATATAATCCTTATTATCATTTGATGAGTCTTTTAGTAATTACAAACCTATATTGAGCTCATAATATATTGGGAAGGGTGGCCACCCCATCCAGCTACCATCCCATGCATGCGCACACATGCTGCGTGGCCCACGGCCTGTAGTTACCGATACTTGCCATTGACTCACCCTCTTGATATCACAAGTACATAATGAGCCATCTTGCGCCACTATGTCCTGTCACCCCTTTCGGCCTAGGGTTGGTTATTTAATCTTTCAGGGGGTGCTGGCTTGTGTCAAATTGAGTCGATCCCGGTTGCACTCGGCGCATGGTGGTCAGATATGAACTCAAGTCGACCAAGACTCCCACATAGTAATTTTAAAGGGTGTGGCCCCTTGTCGGACTAAGTCAATTACTTGACCGCGGTTGCACTCGGTGCATGGTGGTCGAATCTGGGCTGAGGTTGACCCGGGCTGCCGAAAAGGGAAAATACAACATTTCAAATAATTATACGTACCTCGATAGTTTGTAAGTGAACCTGCAACCGTGACCAACAATCCTAATCTAAACGAGAACATAAAATTATACATAAGTATAATTTTATTCGAGTAGAAATGCATACAACTAAATGACTAATATTATTTTTAACTCGAGTCGGTGTTGAGTCAAGCATATATTATAGATCTGCCATCTTCTTCTTCCCCACGCTTTTCTCTTCTCCAAACCTCATCTTTGCACCAAAAACCAAACATGTCCTTCTTCTCACAACCTTAAGACCACTTCTTTCTTGCACCTTGCTCCAATTCAGAGGTTCAGCTACCTCAGGCCGGCATCAAAACAGGAAGATCGGCCACCTTTGGATGACGCAGGGAAGAGGATCGTTCTCCCACGTCTGAACCTTCGTCACCATGAATTCCGGCATGGAGGTCATCCGTAGTGGGCTGTGCTGGCAGCAGGAACTACTGTACTAGAACCCCTTGATGTTGTCGACGAAGATCAACCTGCGTCTACCTTTTGAAGCTTCCATTACAGCGTTTGTTTCATAGGAACGCCACTGCCTTCGTCACCTTTGCAACTCCGCCCACTCACAGGTGCAATTCCGCCACCAATCGGAAACAAGGGGCACGGTGATGCCACCCTTCGACCCAGCAACCAAAGGGCCATCAGGGTTGTGAGTGGCTGCCTTGCAAATTTTGTTTACAATTGCCCATCTTGCCAACATTTTGCACTCGTCGTCCATGAACTAGATTTCAATCCTTAGTTTAGTTTAGTTTTTTTATTGTTGATTTAAGACTTTAATTCTCATAATTATCAAGCTTATTATCAATTCAAAATATGCATGCATGAAAATTAAAAATATGGGAGATAGGAAGAATACCCAAGCAAGGAGGAAGCCGGCACTGGTAAGGAAGAGGAGAAGAAAATGAGAGAATGAAGGCGGTTAAGGTGAGGATGACGCCCCATCACAAAATATAAAATGAAAATGACAACTAGGGTATGTGAAAACACCCCAACACCAGCATTTCATTTAACTAGCTAAATAATAAAATATAATAATTAACTGGGTAGAGAATAAAATATAAATAATAATAATAATTCTCCAACGTTCGGTCCTTCCCAGACTGAGTCAAATATACATATATATATAATATTCACAGTCTTTACAATCTCCCCAACTTAGAAATATTTAGTCCCCAAAATATTATAATGGCAACAGGACATTCATGATTAATTTTATTTCTTCATTATCGGTTCATGCTACTACAACTACAAGAATCTTATGCCTCAAATAGGCTAGGGTACTTCCTTCCCATTTCTTGTTCAATCTCCCATGTGGCTTCCTTTGATCCCTGATTTTTCCACAATACTTTTACCAAAGGAATTTCCTTATTCCTGAGTGTCTTTATTTCTCTTGCCAGGATGCAAATCAGCTTTTCTTCGTAGGATAAATTTGATTGTAGCTCTAAGTCTTCAAAATTTGTGATTATATGATCTTCATCTCATACATATTTCTTTAGCATTGACACATGGAAACATTGTGTACTCCAACTAGGCTTAGTGGCAATGCTAGTCGATATGCACAATTTTCAGCTCGACCCAGGATTGGGAACGGACCTATGAATCTTGACTTCAACTTCCATGATGTTATAAATCTGATCACCCCCTTCCTAGGAGATGTCTTTAGGTACACGAAGTCCCCACCTTGGAACTCTAGGTCCCTCCTTCGAGTATCAGCATAACTCTTCTACCAATCCTGAGCTGCCTTAAGCCCTTGCTAAATGACTTTCACCTTTTCAGTTGCTTCCCTCACCATCTCTAGCCTGACTATAACTGTTTTAGTAGACTCCAACCAGCATGATGGAGACCTGCAGGGCCTACCATATAAGGCTTCAAATGGTGCCATCCCTATACTGGCTTGGTAAGAGTTATTGTAGGTAAATTCAGCCAAGGCTAAGTGTTTCTCCCAGTCACCTCCCCAATAAAGAATGCAAGCTCTTAACAAATCTTCCAATGTTTGAATAGTACTCTTGCTTTGACCAGCAGTCTGGGGATGATATGTTGTACTCAGCTTGATTTGGGTCCCAATGGCTTTTTGGAAAGCTTACCAGAAATGTGAGGTGAATAGGGATCTTGGTCGCAGACTATCTCCTTTGGAATCCCATGCAACTTGACAATATTGTTGACGTACAATCCTGCCAGATATTCCACAGTCCTCATTGATTTCGTAGGGATGAAATGAGATACCTTAGTTAGTTGGTCCACAACCACCCATATAGAGTCATGGTTCTTCTGAGTCCTTGGGAGCTTTGCAACAAAATTGCATGTGACACACTCCCATTTCCAAGTTGGTATTTCTAAAGGTTGCAATAGTTGTAACGACCTGGCCCAAAGTGCAACGTAATGGGCCTAAGTCATTTCTTTAAAATGGTTAACCAAAGTTAAAGATCCATAGTCCATTCCCACTTATAAACAGGATCTTCTCCCAGTAGGTATTAGATGTGGGACTAAGTTGAGGGATCTCACAATCCACCCACCTTAGGAAATTTCGTCCCCGAAATGCTTATACTTAGCCTGTTGCTAGCCCCAGCCCACGACCTTTCTGGCCCGTGACCGGTAACCTAGCCAACGTCCCTAGTCCATCCCACCATCTAACACGTAACCAGGTTGCTCTGATACCACATGTAACGACCCAGCCCAAAGTACAATGTAATGGGCCTAAGTCATTTCCTTAAAATGGTTAACCCAAGTTAAAGATCTGTAGTCCATTCCCACTTATAAAAAGGATCTTCTCCCAGTAGTTATTAGATGTGGGACTAAGTTGAGGGATCTCACAATAGTCCTCCAGGTAGTTGATGTTGAGCTTTGATCTATTGGCAAGTTTGACACTTGGAGACAACCAACATCCCTCTTCATCTCAGTCACGGGTTCGCTTTAAATCCAGATACATTTTAGTAACTCAAGGGTGTATCAAGAACTTTGTGCGATGAGCCTCCTCCATGATATTCTGTCTCAGTGCATCATCCTTGGGTACACACAACCTTCCTCTAAATTTGATCACACTATTGGAATCAGCTACAATGTCAGGAGTCTTGTCCATCACTTCATTCAACTCCTCATCACCCATTTGTGCTAGCTTAACACGATCAACTAAATCATTGTAAATAACCAAATTTGCCAATAACCCTGTTAGTTGCTCCACAGGGTTGATAGCCACCACTTCAGCTGACATGGCCCAAAGTCTAGCTAGCTGCTGACCTTTATCCACCTTGCCCTTTCGACTCAATGCGTCTGCTACCACATTCGCTTTCCTTGGGTGGTATAAGATTTGGAAGTCGTAGTCCTTCAAATATTCTATCCACCACCTCTGTTGAAGGTTAAGGTCATTTTGGGTTAAGATATACTTCAAACTTTGGTGGTCAGTGAAGACTTCGAACTGGGCTCCATACACGTAGTGTCTCTAAATTTTCAAAGCAAAAACCACAGCTGCCAGTTCCAAGTCATGGGTTGCATAATTTTGCTCATGATTCTTCAATTGATGAGAGGCATAGGCCACCACTTTACCTCCCTGCATAAGGACACATCCTAAACCCATCAGGGATGCATCACTGAAGACTACAATTCCTTCATTACCATTTGGCAGTGTCAAGACAGGTGCAGTTGTTAGACTCTTCTTTAGAGACTGGAAACTCTCCTCACACTTACTACTCCATTCAAACTTGACCCCCTTCCTTGTGAGCTTGGTCATCAACGATGCTAATAAGAAGAAGTCTTTAATGAATTTCCTGTAGTAACCCGCTAAGCCTAGGAAGCTTTTGATGTCAGTGACTGACTTGGGTTGTGGCCAATCAGTGACTGCTTTCACTTTTGATGGATCCATAGCAACTTCGGCCTTTGAAATAATATGACCTAGGAAGTTTACCTCCTTCAACCAAAAGTCACACTTTGAGAGTTTGGCAAACAGTTGATTCTCCCTTAGGACTTGATGAGTAATGGACAGGTGCTCCACATGCTCTTCTTCATTATTTGAATAGACTAGAATGTCGTCCACAAACATGATAATAAACTTGTCCAAGTATGTCATCCACTGGTGCATTTGTTAGACCAAAAGGCATGACTAGAAACTCATAATGTCCATAACGAGTTTTGAAAGTCGTTTTCTGTATATCTGACTCCTTTACTCGCAACTGGTGATAACCATACCGCAAGTCTATCTTAGAAAATACTCCGACTATTTTTAGCTGATCAAACAAGTCATCAATCCTCGGTAAGGGGTACCAATTCTTGACTGTCATTTGATTGAGTTGTCGATAGTCAATACACAGCCGAAGTGATCCATCTTTCTTCTTCACAAAAAGAACAGGGGCTCCCCAGGGTGAAGTACTTGGTCGGATGAAACCTACCTGCAACAACTCTTCTAGTTGACTCTTTAACTCCTTGAGTTCTGCTGGAGCCATGCGGTATGGTGCCTTAGAAATTGGTGTTACTTCAGGTGCGAGGTCAATGGTGAACTCCAATGCCCGCTTAGGAGGTAACCCTGGAAGTTCTTCTGGAAATACGTTGGGAAACTCTGCTACCAGGAATCATGAACAACTCTTTGGGTTTTGACTTAGACTCAACTGTGTTAGCCGAAAAGGCCTTACAACCATCACCAAACATCTCGACCACCTCGCCGATTGGCACGATACAAGAAGATGGATCATGCAATGACCCTTAGAAAATGACTCTCATCTCACAATTACAAGGTTTTGTCACCACTCTCTTTGCTTTACAATCAAGGAAAGACTGGTGTGCAGACAACCAGTCCATTCCCAATAGTAGATCATACCCTTTTATCCCATACATGATAAAACGTCCACACATAGGGTTTCCCTTTTATATCTAAGGATAGGTTAGTCACTCCCAAAGTTGTGACTTCATCATCTCCCGTTGCAGTAGTGACTTCACCGTCTACTGTTGCTTGGAGTCCTAACTTCACCGCCTTCCCTTTGTCTGCCGATTGTGCAAGTGTCGGGTACTGAATAGGAGCTGGTTCCTTCCCTTTCTCAGGCTGCTCTTATTGCTGCTTTGAAGGCTGACGACACTCCTTCTGTATGTGTGTAAAGACTGTGAGAAAAAAGAAAAAAAATTGATCGCAGATGCAGTCCGGAAAGGACCGAACGTGTTATATTCTTTACCCGGGTAATTATTATATTTTATTATTTACCCATTTATTTACCTGGTTACCTGATTAAGTGAAGTACGGGTGAATCGATATGATTGGTCATCACGATTATTATAATCATTAGTCGACTGGTCATGGTTTGACCTAAGGCCAAATCCTCGGTCTTGGGTTGGTGACGACTTGGTGAGTGGGAGGAAAAGGGAGAACGAACTTTAGCCAAGCGATACCTATTCATGAATGGAATGGGTGGTAGGGCAGGGTGTAAGAATTTAATTGAGGGACTCGTTGAGTTGTATATATATATATATATAGTTCTGAAGATTTTGGGAAATCCTTTTCCCTAGCCGTCCACTCCTTCTTGTCTCCTCTCCATCCCAGGCACCCTCTTCATTGCTGCGTGAGTATCTCGTCCCTTTTCTTATTTCTTTTACATTAGGACTCTTGCATGCATATTTTTAATTGATAGTAAGCTTGTTAATCATGGGAATTAAAGTTGTAAATCAACAAGAAAAGAACTAAACTGAATTGAAATTGGAATCCCGTCCATGGCCAACTAGCCTAAATCTTTGGAAAGATCGGCAACTATAAGGACAATTGCAAGGCAATCCCTCACACCCCGACGACCTCTCTTGCTGCTGGATCAAAGGGAGGGCTCGCCACGTCCTTGATATTCCGGTGGGTGGCAGAATTACAGCTGTGAGGGGCGGAGTTGCAAGGGTGACGGAAGTGGCGACATTCTGCTGTAATGGAAGCTTCAGAGGGGTAAACGCCGGTTGTGCTTTGTCGACAGCATCATGGGTTCCATCACAGTAGTTTAGGCCGCCGGAATAATCCACTACAGACCGCCTTCTCACCGGAATTCATGGCAGTGATGTGTAGAAGTGGGGAGAACGACCAAACTTCATGCAACGTCCAAAGGTGGCCAATCTTTCCTGTTTTGATGCCAGCCTGAGGTCGTGGAACATCTGAACTGAAGCAAGGTGCAAGAAAGGCGGGGTCTTAAGGCTAGGAGAAGAAGAACTGGCCAGGAGTTGGGTGCCATGGTGCAGCACATGGTCGTCTTCGAGATCGCTGCTGTAAATCACACACACGAGGACTCCTCGCTTGCTGATTTTATCTTGTTGTTGATGCTTTGTTGGGATGTTTAGATGGTGGTTCAATTGGGTGCCCAGATAAGGGTGGGAGGAGAAGGACGAACCTGTTTTTTGAGAAGAGAAAATGGCGACGGGAAGAATAAGAAGAGGGTGGCAGTTTGTAAATATGGGTTGACTCGATACCGACTCGAGTTAAAAAAGTAATACGAACTCGTAATAAATCTTTAAAAATAATCATTTTAAATGGGTTATGGGTAATGCTACTAAACGAAATAATTATTGTTCGAAAATTTATTATCTCAAAATAAAATATACTAATAATAATATTTAAATACTTGTTTATAAATTAATAATTACTTTATATTTGTTAAGTGTTAATTATGATTTTAATAATTAATTCAAAATGTAAAGTAGGCCTTAAATAATTATGTCACATGAATAATTAATTATCTCACTAGATATGTTGATAATTTAATATTTAATATTTTTAAAATGATATATATATATATATATATATATATATATTAGATATTTAGCTACATGCATTCTTACTCGAATAAAATTAAACTTATGTATAATTTTATGTTGTCATTCAGATTAGGATCATTCGTCGTAGCTGCGAATTTTAAATATCCAGGTCCGTATAATCATTTGAAATATTGTATTTCTCCAAACCGGTAACCTTGTCGGCACTAATCTCATAATGAGTTGGGAGACAATTTCTAATCTTGGAATGAACTAGGAGACTATGACAAATCTCAAAATGAATTGGGTGACCCTTAATCTCAGAATGAGTAGGGAGACATTTACGAAGCTCAGAATAAATTGGGAGACCACGACTAATCTCAAAATGAATTGGGAGACCACATAATCTCACAATGAGCTGAGAGACAATTTCTAATCTAAGAATTAACATAGGAGACCATGACTAATATCAAAGTAAATTGGGAGACAACCAAATCTCAGAATGAGCTGGGAGACAATTTCTAATCTCAAAATGAACTAGAAGACCAAGTTTAATCTCAAAATGAATTAGGAGACCACCTGATCTCCGAATGAGCTGGGAGACAATTTCTAATCTAAGAATGAACTTAGAGACCATGATTTATCTCAAAATGAATTAGGAGAACATCGAATCTTAAAATGAGGTGGAGAAAATTTCTAATCTCACAATGAACTGGGAGACCATCGCTAATTTCAAAATGATTTTGGAGACCGCCTAATTTCAGATTGAGTTGGGAGACAATTTTTATTCTCAGAATGAACTAGGAGACCATGACTAATCTCTAAATGAATTAGGAGGCCACCTAATCTCAGAATGAGCTGGGAGAAAATTTCTAATCTCAGAATGAAGTGGGACACCATGACTAATCTCAAAATGAATTGGGAGACCACCTATTCCCAAAATGAGCTAGGATACAATTTCTAAACTAACAATGAACTGGGTGACAATGACTAATCTCAATGTAAATTGGGAGACCACCTAATCTCAGAATGAGCTGGGAGACAATTTCTAAATAAGAATGAACTGGGAGACCACGACTAATCTCAAAATGAATTGGGAGACTACCTAATCTCAGAATGAGCTAAGAGACAATTTCTAATCTCAGATTGAACTGGGAGACCATGACTAATCTCAAAATGAATTTTGAGACCACCTAATCTCAGAGTGAGCTGGGGAGACATTTTCTAATCTTAGAATGAACTGGTTGTCCAGACTAATCTCAAAATGCATTGGGAGGCCACCTAATCTCAGAATGAGTTGGGAGAAAATTTCTAATATCAAAATCAAGCAGGAGACCATGACTATTCTCAAATTGAATTGGGAGACCACTTAATCTCATTATGAGCTAAGAGGCAATTTCTAATCTAAGAATGAACTCGGAGACTATGACTAATCTCAAAATGAACTACGAGAGCATGACTAATCTAAAAATAAATTGGGAAGCCACGTAATCTTAGAATGAGCTGGGAGACAATTTCTAATCTCATAATGAACTGGGAGACCATGACTAATCTCAAAACGAATTAGGAGACCACCTAATCTCAGAGTGAGCTCGGGTGACATTTTCTAATCATAGAATGAACTGTTGTCCATGACTAATCTCAAAATGCATTGGGAGACCATCTAATCTCAGAATGAGCTGGGATACATTTTCTAATCTGAGGATGAACTGGGAGTCCATGACTAATCTCAAAATGCATTGGGAGACCACCTAATCTCACAATGAGTTGGGAGAAAATTTCTAATATCAAAATAAAGTTGGAGACCATGACTATTCTCAAATTGAATTGGGAGACCACCTAATCTCAGAATAAGCTAGGAGATAATTTCTAATCTCGGAATGAACTAGGAGACTATGACAAATCTCAAAATTAATTCAGTGACCCTCAATCTCAGAATGAGTAGGAGACATTTTCGAAGCTCAGAATAAATTGGGAGACCAATAACTAATCTGAAATGAATTGGGAGACCAACATAATCTCAATAATGAGCTGAGAGACAACCTCTAATCTAAAAATTAACTAGGAGACCATGAATAATCTCAAAGTGAATTGGGAGACAACCAAATCTGAGAATGAGCTGGGAGACAATTTCTAATCTCAAAATGAACTGGAAGACCATGTCTAATCTCAAAATGAATTAGGAGACCACCTGATCTCCGAATGAGCTGGGAGAAATTTCTAATCTAAGATTGAACTTAGAGACCATGACTTATTTCAAAGTGAATTAGGAGAACATCGAATCTTAAAAATGAGTAGTGAGACAATTTCTAATCTCACAATGAACTGGGAGACCATCGCTAATTTCGAAATGATTTTAGAGACCGCCTAATTTCAGATTGAGTTGGGAGACAATTTTTATTCTCAGAATGAACTAGGAGACCATGACTAATCTCTAAATGAATTAGGAGGCCACCTAATCTCAGAATGAGCTATGAGAAAATTTCTAATCTCAGAATGAAGTGGGACACCATGACTAATCTCAAAATGAATTGGGAGACCACCTATTCTCAAAATGACCTAGGATACAATTTCTAAACTAACAATGAACTGGGTGACCAGGACTAATCTCAATGTAAATTAGGAGACCACCTAATCTTAGAATGAGCTGGGAGACAATTTCTAAATA